>JAHWFP010108322.1:4531-24865 GCA_023313725.1 Lithobius niger
GGGGGGGGGGGGATTCAACAGCCCAAAGAACGCGTTCCTAGTTATTACGTAGTTTCTACTCTGGGCTGAAGGCAACTGGGGGAAAACAATTATCGCGGGCGGGGGCGGCGCACGGATGCGGCAGAGATCTGGGGCGGGTATCTAGCGTTCAATGGGGAAAACATAGACCCTAGGTGCACGTGGACCGACCAATAGATCCAACTCTGGGCTGAAGTGTACTAGTCACCTGGAGGAAAACAGTTATCCCGGGCGGGCAACGCGCAGATGCGGCAGGGATATGAGGCGGGTATTTAACGTTCAATGGAGGGAAAATGTTGATCCTAGGTGCACGTGGACCGAGCAATAGACCCAACTTTGTGGTGAAGTGTACTAGTCACCTGGAGGAAACAGTTATCCGGGGCGGGCGACGCGTAGATGCGGCAGGGATATCGGGCGGGTATCTAACGTTCAAGGGAGGGAAAATGTTGATCCTAGGTGCACGTGGACCGACCAACAGACCCTAGATGCACGCGCCTCCCCCCCTAGGATTTAAATGTGGTACCCAAAAAGCATGGGGCTCTGTTAGGCTGTAACCCTATACTAGACAGCCGGGTGATTCTAACTACTGGGGAGGGTGGATTGCGAGTGGATAGTGAATTATAAAGATTCATTCTTATTCATTTATGACAGTGAGTTTCCGGCAGTTATGATTGACTTTGATTGGCCGAGGCTTTAGGATGATTATCATTCCCGCACCTAACCTAACGGTTTGTTTAGTTTTGTTCTGTTTTATTGTGTTCGTTTTTTTTTGAGGGGGGACACTTTCCCAGGGAAAATATTGGTCTTGGGAGGATACTTTCTGGGGGATAATCAAACAGAGCAATGTAGCAATGTTCTACATTTCATTTAATCTTCGAACTAATCTCAAATTCCATTAAATTAGTCATAGTCACTAATATTTTATCATACCAAAAACCAAAACTGGTAAAAACGACGCCAAGTTCCGAATGGTTTGGCCCTTCAAAATAGTGATATCAACACTTCAAAACATTTGCCAAATTAATCGCACTGACAAATAGTTAGAAGGTTAGATGAAATATAGAACATTGCTAATTGCTCTGTTTGATTATCTCCCAGAAAGTATCCTCCCAACACCAATTTTCCCTGGGAAATTACCTCCCCTCAATAAAAAAAATTGCGAACACAACAAACGGAACAAAACTAAACAAACCGTTAGGTTCGGGAATGATAATCATCCGAAAGCCTCTGCCCATCAAAGTCAATCATAATTGCCGGAAACTCACTGTCGTAAATAAATAAGAATGAAACTTTTGAATTCACTATCCACTCGCAAACCACCCCCCCCCCCTCTGAAAACAAAGGAAAAGTGACAGAAATAAAAGTAGGAACTTGGCGTCGTTTTTACCAGTTTTGGTTTTTTGTATGATAAAATTAGTGACTGTGACTAATTTAATGGAATTTCAGATTATTAACGTGTTACTACTCATGGTGACCGGAAAAAAAAGCATCGGGAAAAAATGCCTTGGAAAAAAAATCGCAGAAAAAAAAGCTGATGAAAAAAAGCCAATGGAAAAAAAGCCCCGGAAAAAAAGCCCCGAAAAAAAAAGCTGATGGAAAAAAAGCCGATGGAAAAAAAAGCCGTGGAAAAAAGCCGCGGAAAAAAAAGGCCGATGGAAAAAAAACGCGAAAAACTAGTTGAAAATTTACAAAAATACTACCTAAATGCACTTACATGTGTATTAATCATTCATTAGCTGCATGTTGCTCGATCAAGGAAGGTCACCTTTGGGATCCCGAAAAGAAAAGAAGTCAAGTTTTCTCCCAAATTCCTTAAAGGGAAACACCTCCCAGTGCCATTTTTCTCGATCCTCCACGTCAAGTATGGCCCCAAAGGTGTATTTCCTTACCGTTAGTCTTTCCCTTGCTAAAAATCCTTTTTTAAATGGGGCGTCTAGGAAATTTTCTGTTGAATATAATGTAACTTTATTTACTAACGATCCGTCACTAAATGATGCATTGCGCGCGTACAATAATCATGACGTTTCATGTCTGTGTGTACATCTACTAATTTTCTAATAATTACCATGAGATCTAAAATCTAATAGACTAATGCGGTAAAAATTAAAATTAATTATTCTAATAGATCGCCGAAGCAAAATTATAAGACACTAGCCTAGAAATTTATAAATTGTAATTTTAAAATACGAGAATCATTCCGGTTTGTGACACAATCAATGGGTTCATGCTGGCTGGACTATTAGGCGCAATGCCAATTGAGACAGTAGCTACGTTTTCGTTGCGAGGAACGAAGCTACCGTCTCAGTTTACCATAGCTATGGTAATTACGCGGATGTCATCGTCGCGTGGGTGTTGTGAGGCAGGCGGTATGTTGCTTTAACTGGGGAGGTGGTGGGGGAAAGGGTCGTCCTCAGTTTGGTCGTGTGTCAAAATTATACAATTTTTTTTTTTGCGGTGCAGGGGGGGTGGGGGAGAGGGTGGCGGGAAAGGAATACGATCCAGAAAATATATTAAAATGTTTGCAGAGAAATATCAAAATAGCTATAAAAACAAAAAAGGTAAAGGAGGTTGTGAATAAAAGTAAGCTTTCCTGAATTTTCTTTTAGCAGTCTAAGTTACGGATTTAAGGCAAATTTATGGTCTCCTGATTACCCCCCCCCCTCTCTCCTCCTATCCAAATTATGGCGGCAACTCGTCATTTCATTATTTATCCTTTAACGATCGAAGGTCACCCGACCAAGGTGAGGACGACCATTTCCCCCACAACCTCCCCAGTTAAAGAATTTGGCAGGAAACTTTTGATTTCTTTTCTTTTCGGGATTCCAAAGGTAACCTTGATCGAGCAACATGCAGCTAATGAATGATTAATACACACGTAAGTGCAATTAGGTAGTATTTTTGTAAATTTTCAACCAGATTTTTTCGCGTTTCTTTTTTCCATCGGCCTTTTTTTCCGCGGCTTTTTTTCCATGGTTTTTTTTCCATGGCTTTTTTTTCCATCGGCTTTTTTTCCATCAGCTTTTTTCCGCGGCCTTTTTTTCCGGGGCTTTTTTTCCATCGGCTTTTTTTTCCATCAGCTTTTTTTCCGGGGCTTTTTTTCCACGGCTTTTATTTCCATCAGCTTTTTTCCAGGCTATTTTTTCCGAGACTTTTTTTCCCTAGATTCTTTACTCATGACCACATGCTGTTCCTTTATTCTAGGTTTAAATTGTATAAAGTTATATTTTTTCTAGTTAAATGTATAGTTGTTCTTTTTGTAAAATATATATATATAAATTTTGCTCGTCCTCGGCCGCCCGCGCACTGAGCGACTTAGCCGTGTGGCCAGGTCGCTGTAGCCAATGAGAATGCTTACCGTTTATGTAAAACCACGCCTTAGTCAGTGGAGTTTTAAAGAGAAGGCAGAAAAAAAATACTTGGGAAAAAAGTCCTGAAGAAACGGAAAAAACTGTCCAAGTAAAAAGTATTGGAGCAAAAGTCTGCCGGTAAAAGGCACGTGGAAAAATTGCAAGTTTCATCCGGGAAGAAGAAAAAATTGGGTGGAGAAAAAAATGTGAGGGGAAGGGTGAGGGTGGAAGGGGTGCAGGAAGTATTGTAAAAAGAAAAAACCTTCATGGTGTTGTTATGGATGTTGGGTCAGTTGCGTAGGCAAGCACAAGTTTCATACGGCTTTTTTACCCAGAATTTTTTCCAGTGATGTCAGAGATTTTTTCCTTCACACATTCTCTCTCCCACCCCCCCCCCCCCCTCGATTTCTTATGCAGATGTTATTTAACGGTATTTTTTAATATTTTTTCCTCCTTGGCCTTTTCTTCCTGTTACTCTCTTTCCCTCGAATTTTTTTTTCTGTACTTGTGTTTTCGTACTGCAGACCCTTTGCCAAAGACTTTTTTTGTTTGTTTCCGTTTTTAAAATTTCTGCTGACTTTTTCTCCCTGGATATTTTATGCAGATTTTTCTCCTAGGTTTTCTTTCTCTTAATTTTTTTTGACTGTTTATTAAATGACTAAGCGTATCTTTCAGACGACGAGATACTGCTTCAGACCTCTGACTCATATTAATTACAAGGTGACTGCCAGTCAGGAAAGTCAGGAAAATGTCAGGAAATTGGATGTTAGGTCAGAAATTTTTACCGCGGCTAAGTGAGCTCGGTGTTACTTTCTCTTACACAATAAAGTTGGGTAAAATATAAATACTTCTAACTACACTTGGGTTACACATAGTATTTTAATTTTTATTCGTTTTTTTTCTGTTTGTTAGGCCGATATCTGAGCAACCACGTGCTGTTTCTCACACACTTTTTACTACATTATGCGTTTAGAAGTGCTTCTCACATAAAAAAAAATAGTAAATATCAAGCCAGATTCATAACTGAATCTGTTAGCAGACGTTTTATTTACTATATTTTGATAATTTTTTTTACGAACTATAACTTATAGGCCTACCATTTTTGCACTCTTACCACGTGTAGCTTACAGTTTTGCGTATTTCGCGGTGGATTTGAGATAAATCTGGCTTGACATGTTTTTATTGTTGTGGTTTTGGTGGAAAACGGTAGTGTGGGAATGCTGTGCATAGGCAACACATTTTGTTTTTAACTGGCTTCCTCCAGAACCCTTAGCTGCACTCTCATGATTTTCTCTAAAGAGCCAGTCAGTCAGGAAAAAGCCTAATCAGTCAGGAATTTTCAACGTGTTTTGCTTTTGGTGGACACCCTGTTTTAGATTTGACAACTTTGTCACAAATAGAGTACAAATGTTAAAACTGTAATAGCACACCTCAGTAATAGTGTGGGTGGTGAATATTTTTTTGTGTGTACATTTCGCTATCAGCTGCTTCAAGTGGATGAACTATACATTTAAGTTAAAGATGCTTGCTTCCATTACACCGAATGTTTGCTTTCCTGTTTAACATGGTTTTGTAACATTTAGCCAAACATCGGTAAATCCAGTTTACATCATAGTTTATTTTGCTGGGAATATCAAAAGCCGGCAGCAGAGCCAAATTTAAATAATTGTTAGCGCTAGGCACTAACTTCTTTGACTTCTCCATTTGATGAGTTTGTTTTCCACTAATGGCTACTCGTTTTGGAAAGAAAACAAATGATAGTAGGTCTCTTTTCCGTCGTAATTAATTTATTTTTTCAAGTTTCTCTAAAAGCATTAAAATTACGCCACAGAAAGCAATAAAAATTGAAAATACAGAAACGTAAATAATTTTGATTCAAAGGATCTCACTAGATATTCGTACGGACGGTACCCTAAAATTTTCAAGGAGGTGAATTAAACCAAAGACTTATTTATTTATTTGTTTAGTTATTTATCCGCTAATTATTAAAATGCTATGCCAGTCATTGCTGTAAAGTAGCACCGTTCGTAGCTCCGCTTATGAACGTGGGAAATATCCTGAATAGACTCAAGTTATATTCTTTGAAATCAAATGGAAAAAAAAAGAAACTGCGAGAAATCCAGTTTTCTTTTAACAGGCAAAAAAAAGTGCAAGGAAACTACAGTTTCCTCCCTTGCTACCATTGACGGTTTTTTTTTTCTCATTTAGGGATTAGAACCACCGTTCACTAGGTTTACAGTTGGGGAAGCTGACCACTAGACTCTGCTATTCACTCTTTTCGAGGACCCCAGCAACCCTCACAAAGCTCGTGCTGTGTGATGAGACTATAAAGTTTTTTTTTTCGTTTAGTAGCTGACCACTGTATTATTAGCCAGAGGTCAGCCTAGCTGTCTGAAGAAGCTGACCTGGTCAAGGAGTTGAAAGGGAACATGGCAAAGTCCACGAAGTTAGTGGTCAGACTGGGCTGACCAGAGTAGCGTGAGAGACAACCAAGCTTCTTTATTGTCTATGGGATTTATTCTGGCCTATTCTGAATATTGGATGATCAGAGGTTTCCCAGATCGAATCCCCCAGGTATTCCCTTCCCTTAGACGACACTTCCTCCTTCAAAAATATCCTAGTAATATTAAAAATTGAGCAGTTTTAAGGAATTTGTTTATTTTAATTTTTAAAAATTTCACACTTTACTGTACAACAAAAGCTGTAAAAAATGCCCCAAAAAATATATAATAAAATAAACAATAGGCCTGATGTAAAACTATAAATTTTTGCTTGTTGATCTGAAGCTATTTGTCCTTTAAAAACAATTAATATGGAAAAATGTGGTGCTTTCTTCATACCATGATTTCGTTTTCACCAAGCTAGTTATATATAAAAAGAAAATTGTTTAAGTAACGTTTTTTTCAACAGCTAACGTTACCTCGGGATGGAGAGGGGCAATTTTAAAAGGAAATTCCTAGGATCATTTACCGTACGTGTTGCAATCAACATAAGTGCATTTCCGGCAATTTTCTTTAAATGTATTTCACTTTGGCTGATATTTTAATACCAGGAGTATGGAATATTTACTACTGTTAATGTTAAAAGTGGTACTAGGGAGTTGGAGGGGATGGGGCGTTGCACAAGGAGACTAACTCCTAGCAGACGTATGAAGGACATATTTTATTTTTTAAAGCTACGAATAAAACAATAAAATTGTTGTAGGAGTACCCCTTCTCCCAACTTCTTATGAATTATCCACTTTAGAATGCCTCTTACAGTAATATATTAAGAGTTTATGCTTGTATGCCTCTTAGTATATTTTATGCCGCTTAATGTATTTCACATTGGCTAATATTGTACAAATGTATGTTGTAGTGATACTTCAAGACGTGTGAAGTTTTATTGTTTCATTCACTACATTAAAAAAAAGTAGTGAATGAAACAATAAAACTTTCTTAGAAGGAATACTCTCTGCCCCACTTGTTAGGAATTCATCTACCCTTAGATTTTATACCTGTGTGCGTTCCACCTCCCCAACTCCAAAGCACTTCTACAACATACAGATGTACAATATTAGCCAATGTGAAATACATTATGATTAAGAGGCTTACCAATCGTAAAATCGAAGCCAGTTCGCGCCGCTGCCTGTGGGTGAATCAGGGGCCGTTTTCAGTCAACGCATTTCCTGAATTTGAAATATATCGACACTCGATGTGATATGAGCCAGTCGTTAGTTAGCGAATATATTTGGCATTTGTTTTAATAATATTTTCGCGCATTGCTTAAGCCGAGGGCCTACTGTCGCCCGCTCCCGCCGACCGCCTGCTATCGGACCGGTCTTGTTGAGTTATCTGGGCGAGCACGCGCTAACCGATCGTAACCACTTTAGAACCTTGTACTGACAATACATTTTATGTTTAATTAGTCAGATTAATTTAGTTTGTTTAGCTTAATTTAGTTTGGTTAAGCTATTTAGCCTACATTAGGCTCGTGTACGTTGCAAATGGATATTTTTAATGATAGAGCGTCCAATGGTCTACTGGCAGGACACAACGTCATACCAGTAGGACGTTCGGAAAAGCGCTGTAATTACGTAATGCGTACTGCTAGCACGTCGATTTTTTTTTTAAATTGCACAGAAAATTGTGACGTCTTAGCGCAAAGATTACCGGAAGTGACCAGATTCGTTGCGACTGCGCAGTGAGCATTCAAAGATGGCGAAGTCCGTGCGTGCACGGGCTTGTTTTTCATTCACACGGCAACCGTTTTCAATGTGTCAGACACAGAAAATGAGTGGAATAAATTGTTGTTTCAGACGATATTAACCCTGCTAGGTGCTTCGAAAAATGTTTTAAGAGTTCGTGGAGAGTTTGTAAGTGTGCTGTGGGACAGAGATGATAAATTAACGGTAATGCAAAGGACTTCATTATGAGTTAAAAACGTTATTACGACATCAGATCCACCTGACGAAAACGTGAACACCGATCGCAGATGGGCTGCTTGCGTGAAAGAACAAGTTGGTAAGCAATATATTTTTATGCTATTTTAAATTAATACTAGGTTACCAAGAATATATGTGAGGCAGATATGCTGTTTCGGCTCAGTATTAGTTATTTTTAAACAACTGTGAATTTATTTCCTTTTATGTTTCTCAACATTTCTAATGACGCCACCAAGCTCAAGCTAAGAATATTCTTTGAACTAGCAAACTGTGCTGAAGGGATCTGACTTCTAAACACGACACAGAGATACTGAAAGCATACTACATTTGCCCAACATTCGAATAAGCACTTAGCACTCTGATACGAGACAAATAGGTATAACCATCGCTATTGGAACCTGCTTAATTTGTTTAATTTAGTGAACCACGGTAATAAGTTAGCATCTAAGATTTATGTTTAGTAAATACTTTGGCTTTCCTGAGTAGTGGGGTATGCCTCACTTCACGCCACATGCGGCTTCTTCCACAATACTAATTTCTTATCACCTTATCTGTGACGTCACAGATAAGGTGTCGGATGGTGTTAGTGTTAGCGTGACGTAGCATTTTTATAGTGACTCGCACTTTTTTTAATAAATCTCGCGGCAAGTCCTTCTCCTCTGAAGGCTAGAGCCAGAAAGAAAGATGGATGCAGGATGTAAGTAATATGTAAGACTATCTCGCTCTCTGATTGGTCGAGAGTCGATCACGTGACCGACGCTCGCCCCGCCAGTCGACGAAAAAATGAGTGGTGGGAATTATTTTTAGTCGTTTAAAATCTACGCGCCTTCTGGTGGTAGGAATTGGAATTAAAATGAAGGTTTATTATTTGCGTAATTAGCTCTTTGATTGGAGCGCTCTACCCTCCGGGCGGATGGTAAAATGGACTCGTCGGGAGGTTATTAACTTATCGTCTAAACATTCAAAGAGAATAGTAAGCTGTCACAGCATCATTTAGAATGGAACGAACATTTTTAAGGGGAGGACGTCTTTATTCACCTTCAGACCGTGAAACAACTTTTGTTGGTAGGTGGTCACACGTTGATAATTTGACAGCACGAAAATTGGCTCTGAGTCTGGATTTTATAGATGTGGGAAAGAAGACGATGGCAACATTGTCCCTTTGTACAAGCATTTCCGAGAGGAAACATTAGCGATGACCTGCTCGAATTATGTTTGCTCTACCCCGATGCGACTTGTTATTACTGTGAATGTGCGAGAAAATCGTGTGATAGAAGAAAAATTATCTTAGGCAAGCGTTCCTTTCCTCTATAAGACGTGAAGAAACTCTCTTTCTGAATGGTACAAAACTTAACTTCGAAGATGAAGTAATATTTCTTTTAAAAATCCTACTATTTCAATGCTAGACATGGATGCTGCTACACAAACTGATTTTCTCTCAAGTGCGTTTGTTTATACGAAACCTTCAAGTTCGTGTGTTAAACCTTCTTGGGAAGATACTTTAAAAATACTACAGATGAGATCGAGCGATGTTTACGGTGTTGTCTTAGAATATGGTAAAACTAGACTCGCTAAAGAAATATTTGTAAGTACAATACCTTACTATGCGGATGTATATTCGATTGAGTCATATTGTGTCGGTAGTTCTGACATTGAGCTTTACTGGTTCATTCGTTTTAAGGAAAAAGTAGATCCTACTGTTGTGATGCGTATTTTAAAAATGATCACATCATCAATTGTGTCAAAAATTGATCTACTTTCAACCTCAGATATGCGAAGGCATTTTTTGTCAACATTATACTGTAAAGACTGCAACCCTGTGCATTCGCCATCTTTTAAGAGCTAGCTATCTAGTTGCAGTTATCAAGATAACAACGAAAAAATAAATAATGACGCAACGTGTTGAGAAGAAAAAGAAGGAAGAAGTGTAGTGTAAATTGATAGTGGTAAACAAAAATAAAAATAAAAATTTTTCGCTAATACTAAAGTTACACGTTCCAACTCAGAGTCCATTCGCTTCAAAAATGTCAGACCGTGCACTTAATGTATGTCCTAATGAGACGGCAATTATGAGGTTAAGCGACTGTATACAGACATTCACAACTTCGGTCATAAACCTGCTATTTGATATGGTTGGCAATACGAGCGGGGAGATAAGACAGTATGTGCTGGATACCAAGAATGAACTTAAAAATACTTTTGAAACGAGAATAATGGAGGCTTCCCTTAGTAATAGTTTACTTGAAGAAGAAGTTACAAACTTAAAAAGACGTGCACTACAGACGGATTCAAGCGCTGGTCAAGCTATTGTGGTTTTAATAGTACGTATGTGAAAGAATATTTAAAAGATACGAAAGTGGACGTTTTCTTTACATTTATTTAAATTTTTTATTTACATTAATTTTCTTTTTTTGGGAGGTTGGTCCGTCTTCGTCATCTGGATTTCTTTTTCTTTTTTTGCTGATTTCACAAATAATTTATTTGTGTCATTTGATTTTAACGCACAGCTGAATCAACCTTGGTTTGCTTTCGGACACTTATACAGTTTTGTTATGACACGAAAAGCAAAACTGACGAGAATTTCGCTGTTTTGTGAAAAAGAGAATGTTGTTTCTAATAGTACGCATGTGACAGAATATTTAAAACATACAAAAGTAGACGTTTTCTTTAATTTCGTATAAATATTTTATTTTATTTTTTACATTTTTTTAAATTTTTTTCGATTGTGGTCCTTCCTCCTCTTCATTTACAACCCGTTTTCTTTTTCTTCCACCACTGTAAAGAAGTAGAAGAATTAGCTAATAGAACAATACCTTTTTAAAGAATGTTTTTTTTTTTAAATCTATAGTAGATTACCTTTCAACGGTTCTTTCTAATAAATTTCTTAATCCGAGCAGAATTATAGAAATTAACGGCATACTAAAGAAAAAAAAAAGATACTTTGTTTAAAAAAAGGATTTTTTTTTTAAAAAAAGGTATTTACAACTTTTTGGTTTTTAGATTACTTACATTTCATTTTCTCCCGTCTCAGGATTGGTAAAACATGTGCTTGGCATCTATAAAAAAAGAATCACGTGATTAGGAAAAAGATTTAAAATGCTTTGCGGAGACGAGACAAGCTCATTCACTGTCTGTTGTTCGAGCAAATGAGTCGACAAGTTCACTTCAGAGACGGGAAGATGGAACGTCAAGAAGTTACAAGTTTAGAAAATGTTGATATTGAACATACTGTAAGTGAGTTGGGTGATCTCGTTCAAAAATTGTCAAATCAGACAGTTACTGTTTGTAATGAAGCTATAAACGAAAATTCTGAAGAATATTATAGTGCTTTAAGACGAGTAAAGGAACAATTGAATACTCGTTTAGATGCCCAAGAAGACATCTTACACGAACAAAAGTATACGTTTCAAGCTTTTCAAGCAAGTGACTATTTACAACCTGACCCAGAAGAAAATATGGACTATAACGTGAAAGGTCATCGTATCGCTAATCTAGGAACACCTGTTTATGAAGCTGACGCTGTCAATCTAAGTTATGCACATGAGAATTTCATATCGTTTAATTCGAATCTGAACTGTTTTAGTGCCAATCAGAAACGTATTGTTAACGTATCTGATCCAAATGATGAAAATGATGTTTGTACAAAACGTTATGTTGATGCTCAAAAAACCAAGAACCTACAAACAATAACTTTTACAAACACTACACCAGCGTTAGCTAATAAACGATGGAAAAATGATTTTTTTACAACAAAGAAAATTGCTGTAGAAGAAGTGATTGTATTTTCTGAAGATCCCAGAACTAACTTCCTCGTTAAATTGGTGCTTGGTGATCGTGAAATGATGTTAGAAAAACAAGCTTTTGAACGTTTCGCAACTCTAAAATTTAGTGAACCAATTTTAGTCCAGGAAGGCAAGAAATTAGAAGTTTTTAGCGTTGATGAAATCTCAACATATTTCAGAAAACCAAATGGTTTTCATAGCATTGTAAAAGCTGATATTTATTATTCATTTGTAGACTACTAATTTTTTTAATATAATATTACTACTATACGTAAAAAATAAAATGTGTGTAAAGAGTACTTACTTTTTCTTCCGTTAGTTTCAGTGTTCAGTGAGGTTGTGCTGAGTTGCGATAAATCTTTCCTCAGTGGAACGTGATGACGTCACGGTTTTTTCTTCTTCTACTGACATTGAGAAGAGGTTGTGAAGATGAATGATCCCATCTCTAATCTTAATTTTGGGGACAAATACCTCGAAAGGGAAGAATGATACACGAAGTTTTAGTTAGGTCGTCGGCCGATTTAGTGAAGAAACAGTTAAAATGTTGTAGACTCATACATGACAAGCAAAAATGCTCATTACCGACTCACGATTTTAAGAGATTAGAGGTTTTCTATAAAAATAGAAAGCTTTTCGTGAACACTTCACACACCTCTCCAAGTCTTCAATTTGCCTGCAAAGTGTCAGCCGAGTCTTCAACTTGAAATCATGTAAGTTTACAACTGTTTTTTTTAAATATGTTATCACGTTAGTATTTTAAAAAAAGAGAATAAAGACTAATATGGCTTTGTTCTCTCTTTTTTTTTATTAGTAAAAAATGGCTTCTGCTTCTATAATCTTACCAACAATGTCGCTCCCGCTAAGCGTTACTGACCATGCATTTGTGAATGTGAGCATCTATGCTGGAAATATTCTCGTTCACCTGAGAGAATACAATAGAGCCACATTGAGGTTTTTTCCAACCCAAAACGGTTTTACATTCTCACTACAACAATGGAGAATGTTTAAAGACAATTTTGACATCGTACAATCAAATGCAATTGAGGGAGATATGACACACATTGAACTGGATGAAGGAAAAATATTAATCTACCCAGCCATCGAAAACAAGCAAAAATACATTGTTTTCCAAAATGCAGAGGGAAAAACATTCAATTTAAATTCCACTTCCTTTGCAACGTTGAGAGCGGTGATCCCTGCCGTCGATGTCTTAATAACAAAATTGAAATTTGAAATGGAAAGCAAAGGTTAAATAATGGAACAAAATGTTGATACACGTTATCGGGTGAGTTTTTTTTTTTTATTGTGACTGTTTTAAAGATCTTAAATCGAATAAAATAATTCAGTTGCATTCAGTCTGTTGTGGAGGAAGGATGGATCGTGCAGAAAGTGAGACATGCGAAGCTTACGGAATAGTATGCTTCGTTTCCAACAATTTGCTTGCAAGAGGCCAATCTTTCACAGCATTGACACTTTTTAGCGGAGAATATGAGTTAGAATCGCATGCTGAATCACAACTGAAGGACCATTTATGGCTTTATTTGCGTTTTAAAGACAATACATCACAAGAGAAAGTGATGCGCTTGTTAGAAGTGAGTGAACTCTCTACAGATTACAAAATCTGCCCACTCGTGAATGAATCAAGTCGAAAGTGTTGGATTAGAAAAATGTGTAAAAAAGATACAGACATGCTCGAACTACTACAGCCTAAAGAACTGAATTATTTGTGTTTCGAAATGCGGCTCATTAGATGGTGTGAAACATATTTACGTACTGACTTTAAATTCGATTCTTTTATGTTTGAATATTCTGATCGCTACCCTTTTATTATTGCGTATTTGAATTGGTATCGTAAAATGCATACTGATTAAAATAGTATAAAATATTGGTGAATTCTTATTTTATTGTTATTTGAAAAATGGAGTGCGTTGATTGTAGGCTGCGTCTTCCAGCTGCTATGATTGTTGCGGGACAGCCTAATTCGGGGAAGACAGAGTTTGTGGTTGACCTTATTTTAAATAATCAAGAGTTGATTACTCGAAAACCTGCACAATGCCTCGTAATATATGATATTTGACAAAAAGCCTACCAACGTTTGAAAGAGAATTGTCGCATACCTTTAGTGTTTTCTCAAAAAGTAGATCATGTAATGATAGAAGGTATCGATTCTGATCAGGCCACAATCGTTTTAATTGATGACAAGATGTGTGATTTGGTGAATCAGAAATGTTTGATAACTGATATATTTGTGAAATATTTTCATCACAAGAATCTGTTTTGTATTTTACCTGTGCAAAATATGTTTCATACAAATTTGAGAACCATTTCCGTTTGTTCGACCTATATTGTACTGATACAAAGTCCAGAAGGTTTTCTTGCTACGCTCATTCCACCTGTAATTAGTTTATTAGGTAGTATTTTTTCACGTTAATAATAATGTATAAAAAAATGATGTTAACGAACTATCCAGGTGTTAGACCATTTGAAAAACATCTTAGCGAATTGGATGAACAAATGAAAAGTATTCTAGAACAAGATAATGTTGACGATCATCAGAAAGTTATGCTATACCAACAA
Organism: Lithobius niger; assembly: GCA_023313725.1. Lineage (NCBI taxonomy): Eukaryota > Metazoa > Arthropoda > Chilopoda > Lithobiomorpha > Lithobiidae > Lithobius > Lithobius niger. Next base: position 18,679 of record JAHWFP010108322.1, read on the forward strand.
ATCTTGCAGCGCTATTTGAATTATCGTGAACAGCGGGCGGGGGGAGGGGGTGGGGAGGGCAAACCTGGGGATCCGGGGTGGGTTTGTGTGGGAACCTACCATAATTGGAGGCAACAAACAACAAACACATGTCACACTTGCCATTTTTAGCTGTGTGTGAAACCTAGCCAGCCTGGCGCGTCTCACTACTAGGGGCGGCAAACGTTACCTTCAAAGCGTCAGTTTTGTACTTTTTGTCCACGTCCAAGTAGTGCCGAGGCCACACGGTTGCGGGCGGGAACCGCGCGCCAGTGAGTGGTCAATCGTGGGTATGTTGTCGAACATGATCGATCAAATAGATAGCTGGCTTCAGATGGGAGAGGTAGGGCGGTACCACAGTCAGCATCGTCTAGTTATGTACTATTACTTCATGTTAAAAATTTAGACATCTGTGCTTGCTTAGGAAGATGCAAACACAACACACATGAACAGACAAATTTAGTGGTATAACCACTAAGTCATTTAGACAGAAAAAATACCATTGCTCGGAATCACTTGCCTTGTAGCTCTGGTGAACGAGCTGTTTACAGTGAAAATAAAAGTAGGGAGGTTTCCTAGTTCAAATCCTCGGGTTTGCCACTTGATACTAACAACGAAATTACATCTTATTGCCATGTATTGGTATGACTGCATGCATTTAATAACTCTTTTATCAATTGAGCAAGACTAACAGTGGAATTATGTCTTAATGTCACGGATTGATACAACTGCACACATTTTTCTATGCTTCTATCTATTGAGCTATGGTGTAATTTCGATACAAATAACACCATTGCTCGGGGATCACTCGTCTAATAGAGCAGGTGAACGAGATGTCTACAGTGAGAATGAAAGTAGGGAGTTTTCCTAGTTCGAATGCACGGGTTTGCTGCTTGAGACTAACGACGAAATTACATCTTATTGTCATGGATCGATATGATTGCATGCATTTAACAATTCTTCTATCGCAGGTGCAACCACGACCGTCTACTACATGGTTGCGGGCGGGAACCAGGCGCCAGTGAATGGATGATCGTGCGTATGTAGTCCTCTGCTCTGATACGATAATCTTGTAGTTAAGGTGTCCAACGGTTAATACCGTAAAACACAATCTATTTACCGTACACTTGATTAAAATGTTAATAATACTGTTGGGAGTTGGTAGACCAAGGTTTGCCAGAGGTTTCCTCATTCGAATCTTTGGCTTGTCTCTCGCTTATGCATCTTGTAAAATTCTAAGACCAATTTCGTTCTTCTGTTTAAAAGTGGGTCGACTAGTTAACATGTTTCAAGCTTTTTAAAACTTTTTTTTATTTTTTTTTCGTCTTAATATTTTAGCAGCAAGAATTACGCAGTCTGTTGGATCATTTTTCGTTAGGTTTATTTGTTTTATTTTATTTTTTTTATTTTTTCTGTTCAGCTCAGCTTTTTTATTTTATTTTTGCTTCACTTTCCTTTTTATCTTAATCATTAGAGTGAGATCATTGAGGATCTGTTCAGTCAAGGGAAACGAAACTTGTGAATATTTTTTGTTCAGCATTGATCATAATTTTTTTTATCCATTATTGATGGTCTATTTTGTAGAGTTGCTTGCTACGTCGACGTATTAGCAGTCGCCTATAAAAAACCCTGAAACTATTTACGTTCTTCTGTATAAATTAAATCGATCAGTGGACACGTCTTAGCATTTTTTTAATTTCTTTTCTTTTTCTTCGCCCAAGGAGGCAATGATAAGCATGGTTTTCTACGTCGTCTAACCTTTCGACTTCTTTGAGTGGAGTTAATGCTGTTGCCAAGAAATACACAACCAGCCAGATCACGTTTCCTTTGGGTGTAAATAGATTCGCTTGAAACAAAAAGAATAAAAATAAAGGAATTGTTGCGTGTCTGGTCATGCACGTACCTAATAGAATTTGAAAAAAGTTGTGACCGGTGAGTCTATTATGAGATCAGATTAAAATGAAAAGAAAAATAATAAATAAATGAACTCTTGCAAGTCTGCACACGTCAGATAGACATAATACCGGGCTAGTCCATTATGCTGTGGAGGTATGACAGGTAATATACTAGCGTGTGATACTCACTATTAAAAACACGTAAAGCACGGGAACACCTCAAGCTATATAATGGGATAGTCCATCCACATATATAAGAGCCATGCCGTTCGCTGCCAGCACTATATCGCTGCTGTTTGACTAATGAAGTGTTTATGTTGAGGACAAAAAGAAAAGAAATTGTGCCTTTACTAAAAGTAGTTTTCTAACTTTACAGTTTCGTAACACGAGTTTTTATTTACAGATACCAGAAGGTTATTTGAGGGCAACACCTCCATAATCAGATGAAAACTCCTCACCAGTTGGTTCGATGTGTACAAGTCTGGAGGCTCTCAACGTGTAGAGATGTATGTTTGCCCAACATGCGGTTCGAACTATAGACACAGAACCAGTCTTGTAAGACATCTACGCAATTCTCACCCGAATGATGTCGATTCAAACTGTGTTGTTTGCGGTCGACGTTTCGAAAACCCACGTGCACTTCTTCTTCACCAGATACGAGCTCACGTTCCATCACCTACAGCACCTCAAAACGTTTGCATTCAGTGTAATGAAGGGTTTGTTTCAAGAATCGAATTGAACCGTCACCGACATCATTCACATACTGTGACAAACAGATCAGATATTCATCTCAACGAAACAATCTCTTCGTTCAAGAAGACCGGAAGCTCTTTTCGAAATTATGTTTCAAGATTTGGTTACATATTTCCAGACAGTGAAATTCTTCATCCAAATTTGGAATTATTTTTGTTTAATTTACACGAACAATTGTACTATTTAGTTAAAAAGGTGTGTCGTATTCTTCATCAGGTGAAATTTGTGACGTGTGTCAAACTTGAATTACACAAACCTCCTTCGAAAACAATTGCCATTTATTTATGTACAAAACCCTACACAGTGTTACATCTTAATCAAATTGAAGATGTTTTAAAGGAGGTTTACTTAGACTTGTTGAAACGTTTAGAACATTATCAAAAGGAAGGTTCTGGATGGGTATTATGGAATATTCTTGCTTTGGATCTTCATTTTGCGAAATATCAACCCTTAGCTGGAGGTTGTTACAAACCGTTAGATCCTTTTCTCACGCATAAAAAAGCGTTAGTTAATGTCAAATGTAACGATTTAAGATGTTTCGAATATTCTATATTAGCTTCTCTACATCCTACTACGAGTCATCCTAATAGGGTGGACAATTACAGACATTTGTTACACACATTACGTGTTGATGAGATCTCTTATCCAGTACCTTTGCATTATGTTCGTAAATTTGAAATTTTAAATGACTTAAAGATTAACGTTTACGGTTATTCTGACAAAGAGGTGTATCCACTCTACATTAGCGAGAGAGGAGGAGACGAAATAGTAAGGTTGTTATTGTTAGAAGACAATCACTATTGTTTCATTAAGAATTTCAATCGTTTGATATCGAACAATATTTCCAATAGGTATACTTGTGCCTACTGTTTGTGTCCTCAGCATAAAAGATATAGGTTATTAGAACATGAAATGTATTGTAAAGAACATATAGCGCAAAGAATTGTTATGCCAGAACCTGGGGAGAATATTATGAAGTTTAACAATTTTGCAAATCAGTTGGCTGTTCCATTTGTAGTATACGCAGATTTTGAGTCGATATTAACTCCTATACAAGGATGTAAACCTAATGAGGAGAATTCCTACACATACGAATATCACTTACACGAACCTTGTGGTTATTGTTACGTTATGATTGATTGTTTAGGACAGGTGATCTCTAGCGAACTGTATAGAGGTTCTGATTGTGTCTCACGCTTTCTCTTAGCCATCGAAGCTGAGTATGTAAAAACGAGAGCTTTGTTAAAACATCCAAAACCATTAGTAATGACAGAATTTGACAAAATTCACTTTCAAAACACTAACTTATGTCATATTTGTGAAGAACTCATCGTCGATGGTGAAATGAAGGTGCGCGATCATGACCACTATACAGGTGTTTATAGAGGTCCTGCTCACTCACAATGTAATATCGAATACAAATTTAAGAAAACAATGCCTGTGTTCTTTCATAATCTGACTCGGTATGATAGCCATCGCATAATGCAAGGTATTTCAACCTTTGGTAAACCAAATGTGAGTGTTATTCCAGAAAATGTACAACATTACATGTCTATTCAAATTGATAATGTATTATACTTGGATTCTTTTAAATTTTTGCCATCGTCTTTAGACAAATTGGTGTCATTGCTGGAAGATTCCCAACTTGACATTCTCAAGTATGAATATCCGGAGCAATGGCCTTTGTTAAAGCGTAAAGGGATATTTCCCTATGAATACTTAGACTCTTATGCTAGATTTGAGGAAAAGGTTTTACCACCAAAGGAAGCTTTTTTCTCTAGTTTGACTAAAGAAGACGTTAGTGATGATGACTATGAATATGCGTTAAAGGTTTGGAATGAGATGGGATGTAAAACATTTGCAGATTACTTTAATTTGTATTTACGTTTGGATTGTTTTTTATTAGCTTGTGTATTTACAGACTTCAGAAAGACTTGTTTAGAATGCTACAAATTAGATCCCTCTCATTACTACAGCAGTCCCGGTCTTACTTTTTCAGCTGCATTAAAAATGACAAAGATTCGGTTGGAGTTGTTGACCGACATCGATCAACATTTATTCATTGAAAGAGGAATACGAGGAGGTGTGAGTATGGTGACAAAACGATTTGCACGTGCTAATAACCCATTTATAGGTGAGAGCTATTGTCCTGAAAAACCTCACTCGTACATCATGTATTTGGATGCGATCAATCTGTACGGATGGAGTCTCAGTCAAGTGCTACCTTTTGGTGATTTTATGTGGTTGACGGAAAAACAAATACGCAATTTAGACATTCTTGCCATAGAAGACGATGCAGCAAAAGGTTACATTCTAGAGGTGGACCTGGATTATCCTCCACACTTGCACGATCTTCATTCCGATTATCCATTGTGTCCAGAATCGATGCTCATCTGCTACGAGCAGCTGTCACCTTATTGTCAAGATTTGCATAAGATTCTTAACCTTTCAGACAGTTCTAGAAAACTTGCTCCGAATTTGCATGCCAAATCAAAATATGTCGTTCATTACAGAGTGTTAAAGTACTATCTTTCACAAGGTTTAGTAATGACTAAGGTTCATCGTGTTTTGTCATTCACACAGAAAGCTTGGTTAAAACCATACATCGAACTAAATACGGCGAAACGTCAACAAGCCACTAACGCTTTCCACAAAGATTTTTATAAGAATATGTCGAATTCTCTTTTTGGTAAGATGATCGAACAATTGAGGAAGCGGGTTAGCGTTAAAATTGCTACTAGCGAGAGTAAAGTGAGGAAACTGACTTCGAAACCAAACATGGAGAATTTTGTTGTATTTGATGAAAATGTTGTTATTTTTAAGATGAAGAAAACCAAAGTTGTTCTATCACGTCCAGTTTATGTTGGGTTCACTGTTCTCGATCTGAGCAAGTATTTAATGTTCGATTTTCACTACGGACATATAAAAACCTTGTATGGAAACAAAGCTACATTGTTGTTCACAGACACCGATTCCTTGTGTTACGAAATTCATACTGATAATATATATGCAGACATGATGTTACATCTAGATAGATACGATACGAGTGATTATCCCTTAGATCATGCTTTGTATTCGGTTCAGAACAAGAAAGTGCCTGGTATTTTTAAAGATGAAACTTATTCTGTTCCCATTCTAGAATTTTGCGGGTTGAAAGCAAAAATGTATTCCTTGATTTACGAGGGGGTCAATAAACTTGTTGGAAAAGGTATACAGAGACGAGTGTTAAAGCAAGAAGTCACTCACAGACATTACGTCGATGTTCTGCATAATCAAAATGTGTATTGTTTTAAGATGAATTTTCTTCGGAGTAAAACTCATCAACTAGTGACCGAAGAACAGAATAAACTGTGCCTAACAGCTTACGATAATAAACGCTATATACTAAGTGATGGCATTAGGAGTTTATCATATGGACATTATTCCATACCTGATAATACATTGTAAAAATCCAATAACGTGTATCAACAATGTTTTTTTATTCAGACTTGTAACATATTTTTATCATTTTTGTTTTACCT
>JAHWFP010108324.1:0-32124 GCA_023313725.1 Lithobius niger
ATCTCACCCCAACCGGTCTCCTTTTACCTTTTATGTGGTAATAAAATGTATTATTATTATTATTATTATTATTATTATTATAGATACTGCATTTTACGAAGAAAAGGGTGAAGCAATACAATAGCTATTCACCACCAACAAACCGACCATCAACCAGATGGGAAAAAGTGACAGCAGCAGTCTTTCATGATCAAAATTTATACCGCCGGATAAATTTTAGAAACAGCAATAATAATAATTTGAGAAACAGCAAGACACATTCTGCCTAATAACTGACCGAGCTTACAACTACAAGCCAGTAATGAACCTAATTCCAAAACACTTACCTTGGCCGTCGGTGGGGATTACCGTCTACAGGGAGAGAGAAAACAAATTAAACAGCCACCTCGATGTGACACTGTACGGATCGAAGTTTTGAAGACCGTCTGAGAATGTGTATCGCTGTATCCGTTCGATACAATTTATTCCGTTAATATGTGAAGATGAAAAAGAAAATAAGTAAAATCCTTACAAAAAAAAAAAAAAAAAAAACAATATATATTCAGAACAGCAAAAAACTAATAAAAAATTCGTTAGAAAAGAGGAGTGTTGGCCCGACTGCACAAGCAACACCACTTGAGCAATGTGTGACGCCAATAGAGCGAGCTTAAATGTAAGACTCTGCTGATTGCAGTACCCAACTTGGCGAATTCTTGTCCTACTAAATAAAACCACCTTATAAGGAATTTTACAAGTTCCAGACTTTCATGTGATGATAGAGATTAGTCGGTAACTTCATTGAGTCCTGTAACTAAGAAAGCTATGATGCTGTATCGAGTCTAGGTACTGGTCGAATTTGATTTTAATACATGAACAACAAATTAGAAGAACGAGAGCGCCCCCCCCCCCCCCCCCCGTATATGGCCGGTGTTTTAGATCATTGTTGTGATTTCCCGTTTACATGAAAATACTACGATTTTCCGTTAGCAGTCGCTCAAGCTTTCATTAGATTTAGTTAGATCTAGAGCCTAGATCTCGTTTACATGAAAATATTGTGACTGGAAGAAAACATGACGTCATCAGTACTGTGGATCTTTGTTGAAAACACAGTTCGAACCACTTCTACAGACAATTCTAATGAAAGACACACAAATAAACAAAAGAATTACGATTATCGAGATTCCCACTACGGACGTCAATAGAATACGGATTACCGAGATTCCAACTGCAAACACACAAACATACACAAACCAACAAATATTATACGATCTTTGTTATATAGATTGTATTTTTTTGATGCAGCCTTACCTTTTTTTATTAATTCAAACTAAGGCTGTTCCCCTCCCCACCCCGTAAGTGGCCTGTTTTATAGAGCATTGTAGTGATTTCCCATTTGTATGAAAATACTGTAATTTCCCATTAACAGTCGCCCAAACTTTCATTAGATTTAGTTAGAGCCAGGGTTAGAGAAATATAGGCCTAGATCCCGTTTGCATGAAAATCTTGTGATTGGAGAAAAATAACATCAGGTACTGTGCGTCTTTGTTGAAAAGACAATTCGAATCATTACTTATATACAGACAATTCAGTTTGAAAGACATACAAACAAAATAATTAAGATTATCGAGATTCCCACTGCAGATACACACACATACAAACAAATCTTACGATCTTAGTTATATAGATTATTACTTTCCAATAACCTTAAAATTAATGCAAACAGTCAAATTCAGAAGCATTCATGCACGCATGTTCTCAACAACTATACAGCTGGTAGACATCATCGTTTAACAGGAACAGAATAAGAAGAAAGATGCAGTGGCGGCACCTGTGTGTAGGCAAGCTAGCCAGGACCTGCCCAACATTTTAGACGAGTACCGAAGTCTTAATGTTCATCATAACTATTAATTCATATTTCATCATCTAACTTTTCTTTTCCATTTAATTCTATAGTTCATTTTAAATCTTATGCACTGCTATCAACGCTTCCACGAAAGGCAAAATCGGTTTGTAAACTTTTCGTTTGTAAGCTTCCCTGCCGTACCTGCACGCCACTCAGCCAAGCGCAAGCAGTAGGCAGGTCGGAGAATTGCGTTGAGCTGTCGTAGTTAGAAATAGCCACGCGTATCAGCGCTCCTCTCGCACAAGTCATCCCAAGCTTATTCCAGTTTAAACTCGGTTTGTATAAGGAAGCCAACCAGCCTGCCACTGACAGCTGTAATTAGCAGAAATAAATGGAATTTTAAAATATTTCTCCTATTATACGAAGTGAATTTTCTGGAATTTAGCCATCGTGACTTTGAACGTTAAATTATTTCAAGTGAAGTAAGATAACATTTCTTTAAAAAAAATCGAATCATTTTTTTAGTGTGGTAGACCCCCCCTCCCACCCTCACCCCTCCTAACATACCAAATTCAAGCCTACACACTTCGCAAAAGCACGGTCCACCGCTGGAAAGGTGGAATAAATATGATATAATTAATCTCCCACAAGACCATGAGTTACTCCACAAGGCATGTGACCATATGCACACAGGAGCTTTCACGCACCAGTGTCGTTAACGGCACGCTTGAAAGCAGATGTATTCTTTATTCCGCAGTTGTACTGAGTTCAGGCATTGTGCATACCAATTCATTTGAAGCCAGCTCAATTTTGAACTTTACTAGAGGTTTTAGAAACCGAAAGAAGACTAGGGGCGAATCCGAGGATTCGGACATGGAAACTTTCGATAATGATAGAGTTTGAGAGTAGCCCAAAATAAATCCCATATCTGCTGAAGAAGCTTCGTTGTCTCATACACTACCCTGACTGGCAGGAGTGGAAAGAACTTTACAGGGTTCGTTTCAAGTCACCGGCCAAATGAGCTTTTTCCGGCAGCTAGACTGTGTATTTAGCCTGTACTATCCAGTAATATTGCGAATACTACTTCTATACTTTTACTTCATACACATTAAGAAGTATGAAATTACTTATTATATTTCTATCCCCTGAATTGCGTTAATGTAACTCTATCCAATGAATTGTAGCTAGTATTATCAGTTGTACTATTATCAGAAGTACATAAAGTTCTTATGGAACTCTTTATCAACTCGTGTTAGAATAGTTATATACGTATCAATTACGTATATAATTATGTACCCTGAATTGTCTTATTACCGAAGGACAGTGTGTGACGTCAGAAAAATCTGAAAACTTCAGCAGCACCCGGAATCACTTAGTTAATGCATTCTAGTGTGCTTAATGTGCATTCTAGTGCATTCTAGTGCACTTAATGCACTGAGTTAATGCATTCTAAACTGGATCTCAGTCTGCTGAGTATAGTTTGACAAGAAATCGCCTGGAAAGACAGACAAACACACGGAGAGTTTCAAAGTCTAGTAATAAACCTTCGATAAGGCAATTCAGGGAATACATAGTACAATAAGAATCAGGGGCTAGAAGTATAATATCCTATGAATTGCCTTATCAATTTCTAGCACATCAACTGCCTTATTTTATCTGCTGAATTGCCTTATTATACTTCTACGTCCCCTGCGTTATACTTCTATCCCTGAATTGCCGCATTTTACACATCCCCTGAATTGTTTTATCAACTTGTAGCCCATGAATTACCTCAGTATATCCTGAATTTTATTTCCCCTGAATTAATTGCCTTATTGCATTCTATCCCCTGAATTGCCTCATTATACATCGATTCCATGAATTTTCGTTTTACACTTTTATTCCTGAATTGTCTTATTACACTTCTACTACACTCCCTGACCTGTTTTGTCACTTCTTGCCTATGAATTATCTCATACTTATTGCCCTAAAATTGCCTTACTACTTCTCTTCCCTGAATTTACTTATTATCTTCTCCTTTATTTCTCTTTTTTTAACTTCCTTTGTTAACTTTTTTCCCTTGAACTGCTTTATTAATTTCTATGGATTAGATTCGTTTTCACTATACATGTTCCTATGTATTATCCATGATTTTACTTTTACGTTTTTACGATTTTTTTCCTTTTATATTACTAGTATTCTCCATAAAACAATTACATGCTCCACACTTCTTTTTAACAGTATTGCCTCCTGTTTTCCTTAACCTAACTTTAAATTTGTTCCCTCGTGCATTTTTCCAGAGGATTCACAGCTACGATTCCATCGCAAAAAGTGGTATACCAAAAAGATCAACCTTACATCCCTGACTGTCGAGCTGTAACTGTCTCAGCAAATATTAGCACAAGTCTCTCTTTTTTTTCTTACCCTAGTTTCAGTCTGCCCCGCGACAGCAAAGGGGGTCGTCTGCATCGTTTCCATTCCTCCGACGCCCTGAAGAAAAAGCAGCCAACCATAAGGGAGCTTCTTCTTTTTCCGTCTGGTTGCCTTCTCATTTCGTAATATCTCTGCAATTGGTCGCCCCAGGCGTTCGTCTACTTGCCACCAGCCCCCGCAATCATGAGTACACCCTTCGAAGACCCCGCTACAGTCGACGCCCTAGCAAGAGGCAATCTCATCTTTGGTCTGCACTTATTCAAGGTAAAGTACCAGATGGATGGCAGTTGGGAGTGCCTTGCAGACTGTGAAAGGCCGTAATGGCTAAATGCAAGGCATCTCAATCTGAGGAATAAGTACAGAGCTTTTAGCTTTACACCTTTTATTTTCCTGTTTGAGAAAAAAAAGAAGACAGAACTTAATAAAAAAAATATATGCCTAAAAGAGAAATAAGTATCCGTCACTTTTAAACCTTGTGCCTTTAAAATACGTTGTAAAGTTCTAACCGCAAAATAATAAAATTCGCAAAAGTAAAGCGACATTTTCTGTACACAGCTATACACGGTATCTAGCACAGTAGAATTTGTTGTACAATGCTTTCTAAGGCTTATATGGTCTGTGCAGATGGTATCTTGAAGAATAATTTTTACTTGTTGTTGCTTCGGCTGGCTTAAGGCTCAGGAGTTAATAAAAAAAACTATTTAGCTGGTTCTTAGCTAATTTTACAGGTATTACTCTGTAGATGTGCCCTTTCCATAAAGCCTTTTCTAACTGATCAAGTGGTTCAAGGGTTAGGGAGTTCTAAATGACCAGATTGATTGTTTTACATTGTTTTAAAACCTTGTTATTATGCAACAATGCCAATCAGCAAACACCAGCTGCACACGTAGACTGAAGATTAAAGGGTTTGTTTCCATATGGGTTTGTATATATAGGATGTGTATTAGATTAAACTAAGCTAATCTCAACTGCATGGTACGCCAAAGTAACACGAATTAGAAAACAAAATCGAACTCGTTTGATGCTTAACGTAAGGTTTAACTGATCCGAAGTCAAAATAGCAAAGAAACGCAAATAAACTTTCCTGTAAGGTTTCATATACTGCAGTGTTGCTGTACTGTTTAGTCCACGTAAATCCTTACTGCCGTATCCCACCATTATACACGTAAATACAATTAAATCCAGATTCCAAAATTTCAAAACTTTTCATACCCAAACAAAGGAAGAATAATGTAAGGCTACACACTCGGCTACTTTCTTGGCTTAATTTATCAGTGTTCTTCAGACACGTCGCCTACTTTCCGCTCATCACCCTACTGATAATAAATACATCATTTTCAAGTTTTCAAACACTTTTCCTGGCGTGGAATTTCATTATTACTTTCCAGGACATCCCCAGGTTTTCTACGACACGCACGAACACTGAATTACCTGTAGATCTATGCTAATTGCTAAGCACATTAAGACGATAATTCTTACGATTACGATATTTGTCAGCGATGTCGTTTAGCCAAGCAGAATGCACCAATAACTACCTGATCTATCATGGCAAAAGTTAAAATGATAAAAACTTTCGACTACAGCAGTAAGTTTTCACGTGGACTAAAAAGTACAGTACCTTAAGCATCAAACGAGTTCGTTTTTGTTTTCTAATTGTAAAATAACTTGAATTTCCAGTTTTGATTCCATTCTTAACTCTTTCAGGCACGAATTACTTCTAGTCATATTTTTTTTTTAAGTTCCATATGTACGTGGGTCAGTCTTGGGATTCGGTCGTGCTTGCTCACTTTGCTCGGGGACCCCGAGGATCTCTCCCAAAGTTCGTCGAGGACCCGGATACTTATACTTTTTACGCCGTTTTGAAGCTGTCCTCTTTTTCTAGATTCTGTGAATGAAAATGTTATAATGCCTGTGAAGCCTCGGTTATGCACACGCGAGCAACAACGCGACGAGAAAGAAAATATGACCAACGCGCTCGTGAATGTTACTTGTACATAGGGGCGCGCAAATCCGCTAGATGCCACTACATAAAAAGTGCTAAAAGTAGCTAGCTGTTCGAAAAGTCAGAAACCAGAAATTTCCTACTGCTGTTGGTTCTTTTACCTACACCCAAAATCCGTAAGTAACCTAACTGAAACCGAACTATCAACAAACTCCGTTAAAAAGCCATTACAAGTTTTCTAAGTGTCGATTAGTTTGTGTTGTGCTAACCAGTGAGTGGTACACGTAGACGTATAATTACTTCTGCTGAATTGCTTTAACTTCCCAGACAGTACAAGAGCATTTCTCCAACCATTTCTATGCATTCTCTTGCATCGCAATATCTCTGTTATCTTCCTTGGCTTTGTTTTAAACTTATAGTTTCTTTCCGATAACTTCGATAACAAGTTCGTAAAATTTGACGCTTCCCTCCTGACCGCTGTTGGCTCTTTCGTCTGGACGTCACGCCTGTGCGCGTTGCCTGCCACAAGCGGAGCGAAGGCGATAGATTTAAGGCTATCACGTTCGCTAGAGGGATGTTTTAAAAGTCAGCGGCTTGCTTGCTGAGCGCTGAGTTTGCTTGGTCTCGGCTTCCTTCGCTTTTCCCGTTTACAAGCTGAGATTAAAAACGACGTTATTTGAAGCTTACTAAGCACAAACATGGTCGACAATGATAAAATCAGTTATTATATCTCTTTTCTCTGTTTTATCGCATTATTAGTAGCGTTTAAGCTGGAGAGTAGTGACTAAGCAATTGAACTGCTAGCAGCTATCAATATCATACTTATCACGCACGTATCGTGTAGATTTATCGCATGTTATTATGATTGTTGCCAATTGTTGCTCTGCGGCAATGGCGCATACGCACATCGTGCCCTTATATTGGCTACGTAAGCTCAGCGAACTCAGCACCCTTTTTCCTCGCTTACTTGGCTCGCCAGCGGCGGCCGCTGACTTTAAAAACGACGGAAAAGTTTCTCAGCGGCAATTGGCTTGAATTTTAAAAAACGGGAAAGCTAGCCTCGCTTCCAAGCGGCTCGCAAGCCGCTGACTTTTAAAACATCCCTTAGGCTCTTCTGCGCTCGCGAACAGGCTCGCGAGGGTTTGCTTGGTTGCTTCGCACGTGCATGATCAACACTTCGCGTGTGCATAAACCGAATTTGAAGCAGCTTACTTTGACCTTTAAAGAATCGGCGCTTACGAAGTAACGAACAAGTTGTAAATTAAAAGCTGGTGGACTCGGGATTTCCTTGATAAACGTTCCATTTTAATATTTTTAAATTTTTGGACTTTCTCATCCATCTTCAAAGAAACGTGACAGTCTGATAAAAGTTGTGACTCATTTAGGTGAAGCCACAATATGGAAACTAAGAAATTTAATAATGTCAAATTGGAATGTACGCTAAGTGAATCCTGCGTCTGACAGGTTTTGCTTTATAACGTTATCTCCAACTCTAAGAAAATATTTACCAAAAAAGCGACGGTCAGGGGAGCCCACAACATCGGCAATTTCACAGAACGTCGATCGCCACCATCTTTGCAGTCTTTCCTTAAAGGTATAATAAATGTAACAAGATATTACCAGCCTACCAACATTTCATAAATGCATACAATATTCTTTGGAAAACGAAACAGTCGAATTAACTGTCAGTCCTTAAACCGAAACCAGACTGACTGCTCGTGACTACATCTCGACGCGAAATGGTGTAAAAAAGACGTTCAAAATCAGTCGGTAAACGCAACACTGACCATAGGACAACAACAAATTTGATCTTGTGGCACGTAGTAACGCGTCGCTTCGCATGAAAATTTCTTCTGTCTGGTTAGAGCTTTACCAACTGCTAAGGTTATCTTGGAACGGAGAGGAATTTTGCCAGGAAATTCCTATGGTATTTTACACGCCATAGTCGACATGAGTGCGAGGGAATTTCCAGGGACGTTCCAATACACGGAGTGGGCTGAGGCCACGACTGAACCCAAGACCTCCGGCGTATGAGACAGTAGTGCTAACCATTCGGCCACCCTGATTCTCATAAAGCAGCATAGTTACCGCGTAACGGTTTCTCCACTAAAAAAGACTACTGACCTTGGTGGGAAAGAGATGCCAAATGCAGTGACGCAAGCAATGTAACGTGACTAAAGGTTATTCAGTTTTAAATACTACCTGGTAACCTGTCTAACTCAGCTAAGGTAACCCGTCTAAGGGGTTACCTTGGATGAGTTGGATGGGTTGTCGTCCTTTGACGGGTTATCAGCTAGTGTTTGAAAATTTAATTATCTTTAGTCACGATGCATTGCTTGCATCACTGCATATGCGTCTCTTTTCTATACCACGGTCAGTCTGTTTTTTACTATGAGAACCGTAAAGGAGCAGGTTTATGGCGATCAGGGTGGCCGAATGGTTAGTACGACTGTCTCATATGCTGGAGGTCCTGGGTTAGGGCCTTGGCATCATTACCCAGCTCTCAAAGGCTGCTGCTCGTAAGCTATTTCTCAGCTGACTTTGAGGAAGCAGGCAATGGTCATCATAACAGATAACGAATTGTATACACCACACGTTCCGATGCTGAGCGCTGCTGCTGTCGCCGATAATGATAGTTCGTTCGTTTATGTTGTTAATGATGTAAATGTAGATTTACAACACTCATCCCACCAGTCGAGCACGGCAGGAAATGTCAGGTTGAAATTCATTACGTCGTTCACAGGAGTGAAAGCCTCGATTTTAAATCTTAGATAATCGATTTTCTTCTTGCGCATACCCTCCATATTCGAGGCCATACCTACCTGCTTTGAAATTGACTTGGGGAACAACACACGCTTAGTTTGACCACAGGTAAGTCCACAAATTTAGTTTTTCCAAAAATAAAAAACAAAAAACGTCTTCTTATGATCACCACTTAAAACCAATATTGTTTACCTAAGGCAGATAGCTTTCGGCTAGTATAGGTTAGGGCGCGTTTACGCAACGACTTGCCTTTGCATTCTCGCAGCGAGAATCTAATCGCGATTTAAAAGGTGTCGTTGCCATGGTAACAACGCTATGTGGATTAGCTAAATCCGACGTCGTTTGAGTAAATGATTGCAGTCTTCTAATCTGTGCCAATAAGATAAAGAATTCCGCCTAACGAAACAATTTTCCCAGTCGCATCTGAACTCACATTATTGAGTATTTTCGTTGCGAGTTGGGAGAACTAAAACCGCCGCCATGTTGGAATTTCAGGTGATTTCTAGCTTCTAGCTGCGAGAATGCAAATGCGAATCATTGCGTAAACGCGCCCTTAGTCTAGGTTTAGTTAGTGAGCGCATGGATTTGTAGATCTTCTTGGCTCAATAAATAAATCGAAATAGCTTTCGGCGAGGCGATAAAGACATCATGCCGCCAAGTTCAAAATTGTTCGGCTCTTCAAAGAAGTGATATTAACACACCAAAACATTCGCCAAGTTAATCTCACCGACTAATAGTTCGAAGGTTAAATGAAAACTAGTAGCCTACATTGATGTTCAAGTTTTCATTTAACGTCCAAAGTATTATTCAGTGCGATTAACTTGGCGAATGTTTTGGTGTGTTGATATCACTCCTTTAAAGGGCCTAATCATTCTAAACTTGGCGGTCCTTTTTACCAGTTTTGGTTTTTGATACGATATCACTTCTTTTTTTTTTAATTGTGTGTCAGACTCGACTCAACTAGTCTCTGCCGTTTTCTGCCTCTTTTGAGAGAAGAAATAGTGGTTTTCAGCTTTATTCTTTCAAAATTATTGTGTTTAAACCTGATGACAAAAATCATTTTCGAAACGTTGTTCGCATTATTTTACTGTAACGCTGCTTGGTTTTCCTTTCTATTAATATAAAATCACAACAACACATCCACAGACAAACGAAACCACACAAAGTCCAAATTCAGTCAAGTATTCGACCTCGTTCACTTCGCTCGCTCGGCCAACAAAAGTTGTCAGGAAAATGCCATCCAACAGTACTCTGCACCATTACCATGAATAGTCTTTATGCGTAAATGGGTTTCCTGGAGAAGCGTTTTCTATAACTTGTTTACAGCAATGACTTGCATATGAATGTAAGATTAGCACTAAACATGACAAAAAGCTCTTTAAAACGGTGGCGTAATAAATAATAATAAAAAAAAAGCAAAACACAACCGCGCAGGTCCTTTTTAATAAAATAAAAATCCGGAGTCTGTCTACCAAGATCCTGGACAAGAACGTGCTTAATTTATGTTTTAAAATGTGTCGGATTAGGCTATTTCTCGCAGAGTTAAAATGGGTGATGTTTACCGATTTTACATCCAATGGGTAAACATCAGCCAGAGGTAATAATAGGTGATGTTTACTTATACCACGCGCCATGGCTGTTTGCTGTGACGTGCATATCACGTGACTGGGCTAGTCCAATCAGACGGCCAAACAGCCGTTGTTCTCGTTCGTCATTGGCTAACTCATGGTGACGTCACGGCAAACAGTCATTGCGTATGGTTTAGGTGTGTCGTGTGTTGTTACTTCGTATTGTGTTTTATCTCACTGATGAAAAGCGAAACGTTGCTGACATTAGTGACTATGATTTTGAACTTTTTATGTTTGTTATGTGACTGCATATGTATAAGCCAATTTAACTTGCTTGCAGAACGTCGCACAGAGCACACCCGAAGAGAACATTGTGGTATCTCCGTTTATGGCTACAGCGGCACTCTTGTCCCTTTTGGAGGGGGCGAGAGGGACGACTGCAACGCAGATCCAAGAGGTGCTTCGCGTGACTAGCATCAGAGATGTGTCCTCCCTAAGGAACGCTATGAAGGAAATCATGGCCGCCATTGCAGTAGGTAAGAAAGCCGAGGCAGGCAAACATACAGATTGCTTCTGGTTAATTAGGTGTGTGTGTTTGTAAAGCCAATCCGTTGCACCCCCGAGTATAAACTCTTGGGACCAATATTGAAGCCGACGAGCACCAAACTCAGTTTAAAGGGTGCTGGTGGGAACTCTGGTTGTGGTGCCCTGCATTTATTTTATCACCATCTTGATGGTGTTCGTCGGCGTTTCCACCTTCCGCAGGGCATTGCGTGTCAATTGGGTGATGATTCTGTCCTCCCTGTCCGGGGTTTTTGAATTTTTGCAGGAGGTACAGATTTACGACAGGAGCTAGATTTGTAATATGTGGCGCAGTGCAATTTGTAATACTGTGGCTGAGGTTGGCGCTAATGACCGAGCTGTCGACGCGCCATTAAACCTCAGTTCCCCCCCCCCCCCCCGCGCATATATTTTGCTCACGAAAAACCAAAGGAACTAGTAATGTTTCCATCGTAGGCAATTTGTAGTATTACAAATGAAGCAGTCAAAATTGCAGAGTTTTGTTAGCCGTATAAGTTATTGAAACAAGCGGCTACAGCGACTGCCTAGTCGCACCGGTCTTCTGTACAGTTCCTCCACTTCCTATATTGAGGCGCACACCTCTATCATGCACTACAATAGCTATCTCTATTATACTAAACTCTAATCTAAAAGCAGTAGCCATCACAATTGCCGGTAAAAAAAAAGTGTTAGCGATTAGGCCTGTTTTACATTTTAGGTGTATTGTCAGCTTTTAGGCCTAATTTTAACCAGCAGTTTTAATTTCGTAAGTAGCAGCTAACGGAGATATGGATTGTATAGTAAGCCTATTCATTTTTGCAACACGGTGCGCCTTCACGCACACAGTTACAGTGTTACAACGTAACGCGCAACGTAGCCTATATAGATCAGCGGTAGTAGGGAATAACGAGAGAGACGCTGTTGATGAAGCCAACAGCGACTCGTAGCAACTTGACGTTGCCATGGTAACATGATTTTAGGCCCAATTTTTATTTTTAGGCCTAATTTTAAAAATGCAGTTTTGATTTTGTAAGTAGAAGATAGGCCTAATGGAGAATTTGGTTCGACGGTAAGCCTATTCATTCATTCAACAATGCGACGAGACTATTTAAACGAAGCTAAAATCCATTTGTTTTTATTGAGGATTTTAATTTAGGATTTTAATTCGACGATCGAATCTCCATTAGGCCTATCTTCTACTTACAAAATCAAAACTGCATTTTTAAAATTAGGCCTAAAAATGAAAATTGGGCCTAAAATCATGTTACCATGGCAACGTCAAGTTGCTACGAGTCGCTGTTGGCTTCATCAACAGCGTCTCTCTCGTTATTCCCTACTACCGCTGATCTATATAAGTTAGTTACGTCGAAGAAGTCTATTAGCTATGAGGAAGTAACGATGTTTTAATTTGCCATGTTATTTAACTAACTTCTCACACTGAATTTAACGCTGTAAACAATCGTCGTCAATATCTGGTACCTTTGCGAAGTTGAAAAAAGCGACGGACGAACGGACGGACAAAGTCGTTGCAATAGTCTTCTCAGCCGGTACGGCTGTACAGAAGACTAAAAAGCGACCGACATAGTCGCTTCAAGATGACGACATTTTTTTTTTTTTTGCGGCTATAAGGCCACGTCTGCTCCTGGATGAATTAAACACTCGAATTTCCATTGTTGTGTCTCCATCATTTAAGACGTACCTATGAAAAACAAAAGTGAAATGAAGGGTTGTAAGAAGTAATTGGACTCAATCGAAACTTGTATAGCTTTGCCTCAAAGGAGCATGCAGAGAAACGTGGACTTTCAGGCCGGGCATAAATCATTTTTAAACAATGCTCACACTTTCAGTTCTTTGTTGCTTAATCATACACGGCGATAACTAAAACTATCAATTTCTCCGTTCCTATTCAATATATTTCGACCAAACTTCGTCAGATAGTAGATAGGTATAGAAGGTATATTTATACCAACTTTTATGCATTTCCGTGCAAGAGTAAACGTACGGAGTCACACGTAAACAATTAACGTAAACTGTTCATTTCTTGTTGTTGTAGTGGTTGTTCTTGTTCTTGTTCTTGTTCTTGTTCTTGTTCTTGTTCTTGTTCTTGTGTGACACGGTTTCAGAAAAAAACTACTGCACCTACCTAAAATCTGAAACATGATCTAGGCCAGAAATGTCCCTGATCTCCATCCCCACAGAAACCACTTTTTCGATTGGTCGAGCCGTTCCGGAGTTACGGGGCCCTGAACGAACGCCATACGGCGAATTGCTAAGGCCTCAAATAAATCTGTGACCGAAAGAGTACGTGTTTCAGCTAAACGATATAGATTTAAACCAAATTGGCAGCTAGAAACGATAGAGTGGTGTATTTATTTCGCAGATGCAGGCTTTCAGAGCTGAGTTGAATTGTTTCAAAGTAGCCAGCAACAATCGCTGCATGCATAAAGCTTTGTTCCGCGAAGCCATAGCTGTAAAAAAGGTACACGGATTGCAAACAAAAACGTCAAGTGTGCCGTAAAAAGGGGGGTTATAAGATTGAATTTTCACTTGTTAAAATGTACACGGATAAAAATTGATGATTTTTTACTGAAATAATTAAATGTACAATTGAAAAAATTGCATCTGTTTAGGTGCTGTTGTGCTTAACCAATCATATATTTAAAGCGTAAAGCACAACAGCACCTAAAGAGTTGCAATTTTCTCAATTGTACATTTGATTATTTTAGTTAGAAATCATCAATTTTTATCCGTATACATTTTAACAAGTGAAAATTCAATCATGTAACCCCCTTTTTACGGCACACTTGACGTTTTTATTTGTAATTAAATATTTTTTATTCAATTAACCCAAATTATTTTATTATGAGTTAACTTTTTTTTTCCTGTAAACCTTTGGCAAACATTTTTTTTCTGTAAACCTTTGGGAAATAATGTTGCTATTCCATTCCTGTTTTGCAATGAATCAGCTTAACTCCCAGGTGTGTTTTAACTAAAAAAAATATACATTTGCTGCAAGAAAAAATAAAATTCCCATGGTTGGAGGATTAATACTATCAGAAGCACTGGGGTACCCATGCTGCAACTCTTGTTTCGTGGTTCATCGCATCACAAAGCCGTCTGGGTCTGAAGCTATGGTTTTCGCATCACGGCTTCAGGATCGTTGAGTCGATATCGCAGCTCCTAGTTTACCAGTGAGGCCCTAAGAGGGGTATTTCTGACCTGCGCGAGAATTGGCGTGGAGCCGGGAGGCGATCTTCGTCATTCGGCCTTGTATTTTTTTATCTAAAATTCTACACGGCGTAGTTTTAAACGCCGCACGTTATCCAAGCAAGTACTAACGACCACTAAGAACACTTGTTCGATAACTGCCCGCACGGGATCCAAACTTAGAACAAGAGATGCAACATGGTTTTGTTATGACAGCCTCCGGCGTCCGGCCCAAAGATGGAGCGACTAGAGAAGACGGTTCATTCCCGACTTCCGGTAGTATTGAGTTTGTGAAAATATACTGATTGAGACCGTGCTGTGACGTCATATTCACCAATTTTGCAAAGTAGCCCGAACAGCCAATCAGTGTGCTGCAAGGAAGCACGTGACCTGTGGATTTGCATGGAGTTTTTAAAAAACAAAATCTCTCTGTTTACGTTGTTAGCCGAAGGAAAAAAGCACTTTAGCAGTAAAAAAAAGCAAACTATAATAAACGGAGATTAGGTTTTTTTTTATGAATTTCCGGTTATCGAGCAAGCCAACAGCCTCATTTTATAGACGTGCTTCCTTGCAGTTCTCTGATTGGCTGACATTGCTGGCTTCGCTTTTTCTGGTGTAATATGACGCAATTAATACCAGCATGGCCGTAACCTTACCGTCGCCTTACAGTCTCCTTCCCGTAAATGGCTGCCTCCTTCGTTTAATCCTTAGCCTGACTCGGAAGTAAGTTTGTTACGTGAAAAATGGTCTAATGGTGCTTCTTGTCCTACCAAAATTATCGTTCTTCTTTGGTCCGGCCTATATGAGCCCTCCTCTATGAGCACTCCCGACGTAATATTTAATGCAACAAATTAACAACATGCGCATCACACTTTGTAGCAATAAGGGTGCAACATATTTTCTTTAGGTGGTGGGGGTCTACAGGTTTAGTTACGCCAGGTCTCACCGAGGTAGCTAGCTATACGCCACCGATTGTTCGCTAGCCTGCAGCCCAAGCTTCCCTCATAATTACAAAGACATTCTGCCAGTCTAGCAACGATCGGCTTCGGTATCAACTTCACTGCTCCCAACATCGTACATCTTAATCCTCTCTAACTTTACGTCTTAATCGGTGTACTTACAGATGCGCCTGGTAAATTCCAAATGGCAAACAATATCTTTGACAAGGATGGTTTCATCAAGGATGAATACAAAGAAGTGATGCAAGACTTCTGCGCTCTCGTTTTCGTCCCGTCCAGTGGAGATTTAGACGAAGATCGAAACGTCATCAACAGCTCCATAGCCAACGAAACTAACGAAGATATCACTGAGTAAGTATCCAAGTGTTGGAATAGAATTCATTTTTTGACTGTTTAGAGGGATTTTCTCGTTATTAATTGCAGCATTAAGTTCGTATTTAGGTCACACACAAAAAAACATCGAAATTGTCAGCAGCATTCAAACCAAATTCCTTCCCCATGCTGAAGGAAAGGACCTACCGAAAGCATTCCTAGCTGATAAAGAGTACACTGAAAAAGGCCACGCATTGCACGAGTAAAAGCAGTACCTTTATATTTCAAAGCAGACGGATATTGGCTTCATTTATCAAAGTTGAAAAAAAATAAACTAACAAACACACGCAACTCTTCAAGAGTTGCGTGTGTTTTTTTTTTTTTACTTTGAAAATGAAGCCAACGTCCTTCTGCTTCGAAAGAGAAAGGTACTGTTTTTACTCGTACGATGCGTGGAACGTGGAGATAAGTGTACTCATCCTCATCCTTGGACGCATTTTTTAACCAACGCATTCCTGGCTTGTCGTATAGTGTCAGCAGTTTAAGATTTATGGCCATTAAAATAAGGTCGAAATTGAAAGTACGGGTTTAAAGTGGCACTACCACCGATTGAAAGTAGGCAGAATCTGGTAATTTATAGTTCTATCTCGCACTGTCTAGCACTTAATTGCATTTCTTTTAACGAAACAAACAAGCCATCCCCAGCAAAAATGTTCCAAGGTTAAACCACTGTTTATGATCATGGTTTGCCATTGTTAAACCAATGGTAAATTGGGACCAACCATTGTTATCCAAAGATAGAAACATGGTGAAAGTGTCCTGTTACCATGGTAACTAGTGACCATGGTTTTGAACGAGGTTTAACCAAGTGTAAATTGGGACCACCCATGGTTTAACCATGTTTACCCATCAACTACCCGTGTTTAACCATGGCTGACTATGATCAATTTTTGCTGGGGATGACCTCCTTAATTACTGTGTGAAAATTTGGTACGTCTTCGTGCACCTGGGAGCACTCTACGAAGGTTAACAATATGACTGCCGCTAGATGGCGCCATGGTATTTTCGTTCGCTTTTCGTTCGGTGATAGTGCCACTTTAATATTATGAGAACCTTATAAAGAGTTCCGTTAGTTTAGGAACGAGGAGTGCTGGAACGTATTAAAGCTCTGTTTTTGTGCTAAGAAATATTTAAATGTGTTAGGTGGGATTTCATCAGCAAATCCTCTCTTTGCCTTCTTAATCTCGGGGTTCGAATAATTCCTCTTCACACAGCTTCTCCATTACGCACTTCCGTTATTGTTGTTCAGCTATAACTACTTCTGGCGCGAACCTTTCTGTCGCTTACGATAATAACAAATACAATGCACGTCGCTTAAGATAACAATGAAGTTAGCATTAAAGATGATAGTAAGCATCATGGCAAATGGTTTGGTTTTCATATGATCAGCCGGCAAATCAGTTAGTGTCTTAGATTTTTATACCGCATCTGGTCTAAGCAAAAGTTTACCTATTATTTTAATGTAATAGCAGCAAATTAAATGGATGATTGAAGCTCCTGACCCGGTCAAATACTAACGGACATTGAGTTCATCACTCTTGTGCTTTATGTACTACTGGTGTTACGTAAACGATTGTTTTGCGTGATTATAAAAGCAGAAAACCCATCATTCTGATTTAACCTAAATTTGACTTTTCAGAATTGTGAATTGCTTTACAAAATTCAACTAAGAATTTGAGATGCTAGCCTAGTGTGATGAGTGTTTGGTTTTGGTACAATCTCTTTTTTTCCCCTTGTATGGTGAGGGTATTCCTTAAGGCCTTATGCAGAAAGAAGGTATAATGTCAGCTCTTCACTCTCCCTAACTAAACTAACAACGCTTGGTTGTTAACTACCTATTTTATTTTTCGATTTGAATCTGATGCAGTTAGTACCACTCCCTGAAATTGAATGTGGTAAGCCTGCTTTGAGGGACAGTTGAAATTAATTTGTAGGAGTGGGTGGGTAAACTGAAGACGTTTGGCCATCCAAACGAAAAGATGAAGCACATTGTGGACTTTGTACTAGTATCGTCACCACACTTTGGCCTGTATTCCGTACGTTGCGTCGTATTCAAACTCAAACTTGAAATGACATCGTAACTGTTTAGGGCCATTCACCACCAGAATTTCATATAAATACATTTGGAAGAGGTTGGAGGGTGAATGGTACTCAATAGGGGGTCGTTCAAGTATTACGTCATCAAAAAATTGGCCATCTTCAACCCCTCCTCCCACTCGTCATCGATCGTCATCCATTGCTCAAACCCCCCCCCCTCCAGTATTACGTCATTTCTAACTTGACCCCCCCCCCCTAAGAGGGGGTATTTTCCTTGCATTTCCTTGTGTTTTTCTGAGGACTTTTTTTATGCAGTTTTCCACCCATTTACTGGGATAACGGTGCTTACGTCATTAACTGGTCCCCCCCCTCCTCCCCCCTTCTTCCTGATGACGTAATACGTGAAACGTCCCCTAGCTATGATGTTATTTCAAATCAGAGTTCGAATTTGGGTCAGCGTTCGGACATATAAGGGCCATAGTTTGGTGATGGTGCTATTACAGGGCCCACAATGTGCTCCCTGTTTTCATTTGGGTGGCCTTAACACTCTTCATCAACGTTTTCAGTTTACCCACTCACCCAACAAATTAATTTTAACTGTCCCTTGAAGCAGGTATTCCACATCAAAGTTCAGGTATTGGTACTAACTACATCAAATTCAAACCGAAAAAAAAAAGTTATGAAACCTGGCATTGTTAGGTCAGACATTAGGGCGAGTGAAGAGTTGGCAATATACATTCTTCTTACAAAAGATCCGGAGTGACATAACTAAACTTTCCAAATCCGATTGCAAGGAGTTTTTTTTTCCCATAGTAAGGGCGTAACGCAACTCCTTCGTTGTCAGGCATTCGAAGTAGACCACAGCGAGTGGCTGTGCCCCGATACTTTTGAGTCCCATCTTCCATTACGGAACTCATGCCTCGAAGGAACACAACTCCAGTGATCTGATAGCACCAATGACTCCACCCTAAGATGATGGTTTTCGCTATAGTAGCGTAAAATCAGAATTTGAAAATCTTTTAGCAAATTAGGCTACATCTTCACTCCTCTATTTCTTCCATCAAAGAGAAGTTCGTTGAAAAAATACGCAAAGTTAACTATTCCACCAACACTAAACTAACGCAATGCCAACGTTTTTGTGTGTGTGTCAGTTGTACCGAATGACGCAGTACGTGACAGATGCGTCTCTAACTTTAACAGCACTGTTGCTTAGCAACAGCTGGTCGTTGTTACGAGCTGCTAGTCGCAGCTGAGGCCGTCAGCACGTCCTGCCAAGCCAAATGGCGTCGTTCAAATTCACTCTAAAGAAAGTCAGAAAAGTTCAATATCGACGTAGCAACCAATGCAAAGTTTGAAATCTACTGGCTTACACCAAAAAACTATACCCGTTTTCCAGTGTGAAATGAAGAAATCCACGTAAAAAATCGTTGACATTACCCCACAATTACCCCACAAATGGTGCCGTAACGTATTTTCTTTGTAAAACCCACTAAATCTAAAAATCTATATAGCAAAGGAATGAAGCCTTCCGTTCCCTTTTTTTCGATGAAGCTACTAAAGGAGCATCATTATTATCTTTTTAACGACGGAAACTTCTCAACAATTGTCAACACTTCCTGAAGAAATAAAACGATGTGAAGCCTATTAAGGTGGGCAGTTTTTCAACGGGAGGTTTTTTTATCGTGTGCTTTTTTTAATGCGAGAAGTGTTGTCAGAATTATTAGTAGTTTTAATGCCATGATTGAAAGCGACTGTTATGATATAATCTTCATTGTGGAGATTTTCATGGCTCTACTGTGGTTTCCCAAATGCAATGGTGGTGGACCAAAACAAGTACGGGGTTGCGAGACGGGACCGTGGCAGTCGTGGTGGCGGGTTGTTGATTTTGCATAGGGTGGAGTTAGTTACCAGTGGTTCTGATGGATGTTGAGTCAATGGTTGAAGGACTAGTTATTACAATGCCCAAATTAAACATTTCATTTATCCTTTGCTATCTACCTGATAATAGAGTAGACGAAGCGGTGATAAATGTCTGCAATTTTATAACAAAATCTTTAAATGGTAAACACTGTAATGTAGTTCTTGGAGGCTTCAACCAGTCCACCGTTGACTGGGAACTAAATATCGTGCTAGTGACCCACACCATAGACCTTTTCTTGATCTTATGGCCCCTTTGGGGCTTACACAGCTTGTTGATAGGCCCACATGTAGGAAAAATATTCTTGATCTGGTTTTCACAGATGATGATCGACTTCTTTTTGATCTGGTTGTGGGACCTCATTTTGGCCGTAGTGATCATTGTATTATCTCCTTCAAACTAAATTTTAGCAACTTAAATGAGTTGAAACCACTGTCGTCAGCCACAACCACCCAAAGTAAGATAGATTACCTGGGACTTAGGGCTTCACTACATACGATGGCGTGGGATGATCTTATTTTTATGGGTAATCAAAATATTTGTAGCACCTGGAGTTGTTTTTTGGAGATCATAAATAACCATTTCAGGTTCTGTAGAACACCTGTGGAAAAGCCTCGAACTCAAAATCGCACTCTTTCCCAATTTTTGATTAAGTTAAGAAATAGAAAGCTTAAGCTTTAGAAAGGATTTAAAATTAACCGTAGTGAAGAGACCCTTAGGAATACAACACATTAGAAGAAATTACTCAGACTCTGTTGAGGAGTAGCACAGGAAAAGGGAAGAACATGTCATCATGAGAGGAAACACTTCATCCCTCTTCAAATTCTACCGAAAAAAAACCCAGTCTGTCCGATCCTTACCGCCTTTTAATGGCCCAAGCGGCTTCTTGGTTGATAACCTAGAAAAGGATGAGTTACTAAGTAGTATCTTTGCATCAAATAGCATTTGTGATGATGGTAACCAAAATTTACCATTGCTACAGAATCAATATACACAAAACAGCTGTCAGAAAGTTTTTTTTTACAGTCAGTTGTTCTCTCAGCATTCCTACTTAAACAAATAGCAGCCGAAATTAGTTATCCCTTATCTAAAATCTTTACCTTATCCTTTGATCAAGGTCTACTTCCCGAACAGTGGAAAACGGCTATTGTTATACCAGTCTTTAAGAAGGGTTCACCATCAAATCCAGAAAACTACAGACCTATCGCACTTACATGCGTGTGTGTTAGATTATGGAAGCTATTATTAGAGATACCTTAATGCCTTACTTAACGGAGACATCTATTTTTAAACCAGACCAATTTGGGTTACTACCAGGCCGATCAGCTACACACCAGCTCCGAAGTATGATTGATCGATGGACTGATGCGCTGGATATAGGTGCAAAGAGTGATGCAATATATTTCGATTTTAAGAAAGCTTTTGAGTAGGTTTTGAATTTCCACCGCAAGCTTTTCGCTAAACTCTACGGATGTGGCATTGCTGGTCCTTTTTTTAAATTGGTTGTCCGCCTTTCTGAGTAATCTATCTCAGCAGGTTAAAATCTAACATACGGTATCAAAAGGGGTAAGTGTGCCGAGCGGAGTCCCACAGGGCTCGGTTCTGGGCCCTTTACCTTTCTTGATCTATGTGAATGATCTCTGTGTGACCGCTTCGTCACCGTATGGTGCAAAATTTGCAGATGACTTTAAAATCGGGATGGAGATTTTCTCACATGGTCCCTCACCCCCACTTCAGGTGGAAGTTTCTAATGTTATCTGCTGGTCTGCAATGGCAGTTGCAACTTTCTGTCTCAAAATGCCAGTCAATTAGATACGGAACTGGGAACTCTGATTTTAATTGCCTTTTAGATGGTGGTGCTTTTCCTTTCTTCGATGAAATTCGAAATCTGGGTATATGGTTTACCCAAGACCTTAAGTCTTCCCTGCACTGTTCCAAGGTTTCAACTACGGCCTTTCGACGGCTTGCCATGATCAATAGGTGTTCCATCTCAGGAAATTTCCATACTAAGATTTGGGCATACCAGGTATTTGTCCACCCTCTCCTGGAATACGCTACGCCTGTTTGGTCGCCGTACCTCTCCAGAGACATCGATTTGATTGAGTCAGTGCAGAGTAGATTTACTAAGAGCCTTCCAGGGCTACGCCAGATAAATCACATCGAACGCCTGACTCGAGCAGGTCTAGAGCTTCTTGAACTTAAATGCTTACGCTACGATTTAATTCTGAGATTCTGACATATAAGATCTTGCGAAATCAGACCACAGTTGATCTTCCTTTCTTCGATTTGGCCTCTTGTTTACATTTTACGCGTGGGCATTCCTGGAAGTTGGCAGTAGGTAGTGCGCGACTTACTGGAGAAAATTTATTTTTTCAGTTCGCATTGTTCCAATCTGGAATGCACTGCGTGCTAGTACGGTATGTAAAGTGGGCTTCAGGCGCGAATTGCTCACTGAGACCTTGATCGTTTCCTTAAAAGACCAATGTAACTTCTTGTTACTTAACGATTGGTATGGTATAACCGCCTTGCAACCCTTCTGTTCTGGCCACTTTGGCCGTGGTGAATTTTTATTATTGTTTTTTATACATTGGGATTGACAGTTGGCTTGGCCAAGCTTTGTGATGCATTATTTTGTTGTTATATACGAAAT
This sequence comes from Lithobius niger, assembly GCA_023313725.1. Classification (NCBI taxonomy): domain Eukaryota; kingdom Metazoa; phylum Arthropoda; class Chilopoda; order Lithobiomorpha; family Lithobiidae; genus Lithobius; species Lithobius niger. The sequence goes on from JAHWFP010108324.1 coordinate 22,212, forward strand.
ATTGACAATGATACCCGCCATTTCCCTTCACTTGCCCCTCACGTTTGGCGATGCCATCGGGGACCATCGTGTCCCTAGTAGGTCTAACCTTGGTGGTAAGGCATTCGTGACCCTAACCAAATTCCATCAACCCTTCCTTTAAAGCCGAGCCATTGTCTTCATTTAAACTTTTAAACTTTTGTAATTCATAATTTTTAGTTTTATGTCGAATATCAGTTAGCAAACTTCAGGTCCTTGCCATGCCGATTGCATCTGCAACAAATTTTTATTTTTTTATTTTTTTTTTAATTAATAAGTGATTTTAAGATTGTGCATTTGACTAAGGATGAATTAACCTGCATTTTTATTTCTGTTTCTGTTTTTATTGTATGTTTTTATTCATGTTAGCTGCGCCTTTAATTTCAGACTGGGTATAAGTGTAGGATGCACTCCCTTCTCTGTTCGATACAGTTTCTTTGCTGTATAAATGAATTTATTATTATAACTATCGTAACTTACTTTTAAGGTATTTTGTTTTTCCACTGGTATCACTCGGCTTTGTTTGTTGTACCGTTCTTGGTTGCACTTGCCTAGTCAAAAAATAGCCATTGTCCTTAACGACCATGGCAGCTTGGCTAGTAGTAGATCAGTCTATGAAATAAACCATACTAAATCCCAACGGTTGACTCGTTATCAGCAAGACTCCTGTTACGCAATAAGCCTTATGTTAAAATAGTTCTCTCAGTAAACCTGATGCCATTCGACTTACGCATCAGATTACACGAGTGAAGAATTTAAACACGTGACCTAAAAAAAATTGAGTAAATGAAATAAACACAACATGAAAATATTACACTAAAAAAGCTAAGATTCGGTAAGCCTTTATTGTGGACTTGTATTCCATTGAGATGACGTGACCGGTTCTCAGTGAAACTTAAGTCCATATTATATGCTTACCGAATCTAAGCAATTTTGCTGTTTTCACTGTTTTCGCTGTGTTCTGTTGTGTTTACTTTGCTCCTACACTTTGCAGTAATTTGTGTTGTGTATTATCTCAATTTAAAAAAAATCTACGATTTAAATTAAAGATAAACAAAAACATAAAGTTGATGCAGTGGTGCATCCAGAGGGAGGTGCAGTGGGCTATTTGCCCTCCAAGAACTAATAAAAATATTTTCTTTGTATCCTGTTAAGTTTTTTCCTGTTTTCTTTCTCGAATGTTTCGTTTTCGTGTACGCTTTGCTCAGTAGAGCTACATTGGTTTTTTTTTTTACAACCCACCTTCAGTTCTGCGATTCTAGTGCTTCCCTGACCCCGTGCAACCCGCTCCCTACCCCGTTGTCTGGGTAAGCAAAAACACCAACGTAGGGTTAACTGCAATTAAAACTCTTCTCAAAATCGGCTTTCGATCTTCCGAAGATGCAAGTAATGAAAATGAACTCCCGATTCCACAGGAGAGTTTATAGCGCTTCACCAGACGCCCTTGCTAAGTCCTTGGCTCTCCAAAACAAAGTTCTGCGTGATCCCCAGATAGATATCATCCATAAACTCAACGTTGAATTACTGGCGCAAAAGTCTGTAATTCTTCGTGCAGAATTCTGGTTGAAAATGTCACACTAATCTCCAACGATAAAACGTATATATTTGATGGTGAAGACCGTTAATTCAACCCATTTTATTCTATTCCTTTTGTTCAGCCAATGCGTCACGTCTTCAACCTTTTTTCCAGAACGTTGATTCTTCCCTTATTCAACCATTCTTTCCCCCTTTGCTTTATAGGTTTCTTACGATTCGCAGAAGCCCATTTCGTCGTTTTTCGTTTCGCCAAAAATTATCCTATAAACTTTGGTAATACTGGTAAAACCTTCACAAAACGTTCAAAATATTTTTTCCTAATTATTTCGTACATGGAAAGGCGGCTGTTAATTCCACTGAAAGATTGGTGGGACAAATTAGTTTACGTTATTAACAAAATATTTAACTACACATTTTTTTTTAACAAACTTAACTTTCTATTTTATTCGATTTTTTTTATCAATTTCAGTATTAATTAATGGGTATTTTCAACATGTCTGCGTCAGTCACACTGCAGCACTTGCTGCGGCTATACATATAGCATCAGAAACTGCAACTAATCATAAATTCCCTTCTTTAATATAGAAAAGAGCTAAATTTTAGGACAGATTTCTTTTTAGACGAATCATATTTTTTCACCCAAAAGATGGAGATTTTTTTTCACCCAAAAGATGGGGATTTTTTTTAACAACAAATTAGGGATTTTTTTTTGCCAAAAAAGAGCCATCGAAACGGGACACCACGTGTTACGGGTTCTATGTGAATTTAAATCAAATCATAATTATCCCCTATGCCATGTAACATGCACAACAGCAAAAATGGTAGTCCTAATTATCATTCACTCATTTTTCACGATCACAGTACAATGGTAAACATTTAGTATTCCCACTTACATACTAAATCAGACTCCAAGCACAGCCATGGGGGAGAGAGAAATGTTCGGAAGAACTGATGAAGATTACACTAAGTTGTATTACAACGTGTTCTAACGTATGTTTGCTACCTGGGAAGTTCTCACAAAGTCCAACTTGAACCAGGACTTTCTAAGCCTAATTAATTCAAGTACCAGATATGCCAGGACTTCATAGTACAAACAAATCGTTAATTATAAGTTGTGTTTTAAGTTCCTGCACATTGAGTCCTTGAACCAGCACTTGCCTGATCAAGTAACCAGGCCTTTGACCACTGAACTCGATGTATGCATATTTTGTTTCATGTTTCATGTTTCTGCCAGCAATCAATTTCATCTTGTATCCATTGTATAGTAAATATCATTATCACATGAGATGTCACCTTTTGTATAGAAACGGTAAATTAATTTTCCTTTTTTTTTTTTTAGAATTGTCAGTGAAGACGACATCAACGATTCCGCCCGTTTCGTCGTCCTCACCGCCCTAATTTTTCGCGGGGTGTGGATGTACAGATTCCCCGTCGATTCAACCCGCCAATCTTGGTTCTACTCACACGGGGGGACGCGCAAGGCCCAAATCCCCATGATGCGACGCCGAGGAATGTTCCGGTTCGGCATCGTGGACCGTCCGCCCGTGCGTGTACTAGAGCTTCCGTACGAGGGACGAGACCTCAGTCTCATCATTGTACTGCCAAAAGAAGTTGATGGACTGGCTGCCATTGAAGCCCGATTCAACGCCGACACAGTTCGACTCCTCGACAATTCCATGTGTGCATCAAAGGTTCGGTATTTTATGCATTTCTTTATATCCATTTCTTGGAGCCTGTTCACCATGTCGATAGCATAGCATTGCCCTTATTCTAAACGCAGCATCCAGGAGTTGAAAAGGTGTAAAGCTCCTTTAATTCATAGGAATCAAAGTAATGCTTGTAAATATGAACTGGTTCAACTTTTAACCTTACTAAAAGCAACGCAGGAAGGCTAAAATGTGAAGGGGTGTTAGCCGAATTTACCGGCTTACTAAATTTATCTACTGGCTTAGCTATTGAATTTGCTCAAATTTTCCGACTCTTGCACATGCCTACAGCTATAGTTTTGGCGCTGCGTGTGAAGTGGCACGTCTGGGCTGGGCGGAGTTATTTAGTTGAACTGTAAGGCCAACACGATTTTGGTGAAATTTAGTTACAGTAAGTTCTCTTTATAACGAACAACATGGTGCGCCAAAAAATAGTTCTTTACACAGTTAGTTCTTAATACAGAAGGTTCCTTCACAGCGAACTTTGAATATGACGTGATTACAAAGTCCCTTTTACAGAGTGTAAAAACCTAACAAATAAAAGCAAATTATGTCGGCTTTATGATTGTACTACATGAACAGTGTGCGTAAACCGTGTAGTTTTGCATTGTTTGGTGGAAAGAATTTCATTTTTGGGTTGTGATTCAAGTTTGCCTGTTTTGTAGTCTGATAATTCGTTGATTTCTTAGTCAACGATTTCTTTGTAAACGAATTCCTTGTAAGGATGGTTTTTAGTTTATGGAAAAAAAATCTTTAATGCACTGAAAAAAGGTTGTTTATATACAGCTATTTATACAGAGGTTCTTTATAGATAGGTATTTTCACCGTATGAACAAAAGGTGGCCAACCAAATTATAATAATGTTTTCTTTATAGTGAAAAGTTCGTTATTTGCAGGTTTGTTATATCGAGAGTCTGCTCAAATTTAAATTTTAACTGTCTCATTTTATTATTTAATATTGCCAAACATTTTGCCGACTAGCCAAACATTTGGGGTGGGGGAAGGGAGTGCGAAACTGCTTAAAATCGTCTCTACTTTTAAACATTTTTGAAGGAGAAAGCGGGCGGACAAACCCGGGAATGCAAACCGGGAAACCACCAATCATCGCAGGGGGCTGAGATAATGTCCAGAGTAGGCCAATTTATATCCCATAGTCATTGAATAGTGCCGTAGTCTCTCATGCTACCCCAACCGGTACAGACTGACATGGACTCTGACAGGATCCCCTTTCCATGCAGTCAATAATCTGATCAGTTCCCTCGGGAAACTAGGCTGAGCTCTACCAACGCTCAGTCACCACGACCACTACAAATTTGATTTAGGGAATACGGCATTGGAATCGACTGATATTATTAGTTTCAGTCGTAATCGGCAATAAAAAGCATGCCAAATCGGATACTGTGAGGACTCAGGGAATGGTGGATTGTTTTCATGCAAAGATCAAGCACAATTCACACCTTACTGTACAGCTAGGGTTCTGTGCAGATTACACATATTAGGCACTGATTCAGGTTTAGAAGAATGATTAGCCCTAGCATAGTATTCAGAGAGACAACCTTATCAGTTGCCTCGCCAACACCAACTGACTAATCTGCTGTCCTGGGACCAGTATTTACACTGTCGAGTACAATAGGCCTAGCCTTAGGCTTTACGTCATGCGACCAGCTGCACTGCAAAGCACCGGATCCACCTGTTCATGTACTCCTGTTGGCACCTAAGCAATAGTCGGATTTAGGCGGCTATTGGGCAAGTGCCCTTACAGATTATGTAACTGCAAGGCGCACCACGAAGTGTAGCTTTGTGTGGCATCTTGCTATCATGTAAACAGCCGGTATGTTTTGTTCCAGTGAAACGAAATTGTAAAGGTTTTCTAAAACTCAAATATTCGGCAACTTTGGAATCGGAGGCGATAAAGACATGCGTAATTTTGAATCAGTGCTCGACCTGGATAGCATGTAGGATGACTGTCAGTTTGTGAGCCACCATTTCTTAATTAATAAATGTAAATAAAATTTATCATTTTAACCACATATCACACTAACCAAGTGCAACAAAAACTATCAAATTCAGTTTAGATCATCGGTCCTTTAATCCCATGCTAACAGTTAATTTTGTTTTCTTTAAATATAGGTAGGGAATCGAACTGATGTTATAGATCGGTTAGATATCGAATCGGCAATATGCTTGGGTAAGGTATCGGGATCCGATGTGTCGACTAAAATTAGAGCGCCCAGCTAGTAAACCAGATGTCCTGGGTTCGAGTCCCAGTCGGGGCAGTAGTCTTTTCTTTCTTTCTCGACTAGTGTATTGTGTATCATCACAAGGTCAGTCTTTAATGCAGACTGCTTGCTTCATTTACCCTTTGCCTTGTGATTTCTTTCTTTATTTAAAATCCAAAATTTGATTCTAAACTAAATACTACAACTACACATCCACGTAACTAATGGCCAACAAATGTAAACACCAGTTCTCACGTAGTCACTGGGCAGCACTTTCAATTTTCGATTAGAATTGCTTTCATTTGAAATCTAGCCCCAGTAACCTTTTTGAGAACTTGTACCTCCACATGCTAAGAAAGTGTTCCTGGCAAAACAAGCTTGCGACACGCGTACTAGTCCACTATAAACCCTGTTTTTAAAGACTGAATTCAATATTTATGAAGCAGAAAATTAAATTTAGTCAATGATTCCTTTTATTTTAGATTTTTAGTCTTTTGTAACCTTTTTTGGTAGACGTATGCCAATTTACAAAAAAAAAAAAAATAGGCGGGCAAATATACCTCTATAAAATATCCCAATCCTCTTGGAGAAACAAGTGATATACAATAAAACGATTGCACATTAAATAGGCAAACTGCAGTCGTAGCGTCAGTGACCGCAGTGTTTGTTTATTATAGTCTTATTGCATTTTCAGTTCTCTTCGGATGCACATTATTGCTTCACTGTTTGGGAAGATTATGAGGAATTATTAAATTGGAGACACTACCTTAAATTTAAATAAATAAAATACAACAAGAAGTAATCCCTTCATAAGGAGTAGGGTAGGCCTATTGAGTCAAAATTAGGTAAAATAGCTAAGCAAAACTTTTCGAACAATCAGTTGAAAACTTTCGATTTGTTTTCGATTGATGCTTTCCGATGCACATAAAAAGAGTGTACAATTGGTTTTCCTGATAATGCAAAAGCCCTCAAAACCCAAGGGCAGAGCCGAGGGCGGGCTGTTTCCACCTCTAGCTACAAAAAAAAACTACTGTAAAAGAAAAAGAAAAAGAAATTACAGTAAAAGAAATTACTGTAAAGCTTAAGAACGGAAGGCTATGGTTGGAAAAGCGTGCAAAATTAAGAAAAATCGTCCAGCGGCTCCCACCCAATGCAACATTCTGGGGCTGCTCTTTACAAAGCCGAATTTGAAATGTTACGCACACAACTTTGAGCACTGTCACCTAGTTCCTTCGACAAATTCAAAAATAACGTCCTAAAAATGTTGCTTCACAGCAGCAGTCCCAAAACTGTCATCCATGCATGAATACCAAAATTTCAATGTTTCTTGCTGAGTCTTCATCTGCAGTGCCTTCACTATCTTTTAAGTTTTTTTTATGGAGGTTTCACGGTTGCAATATATTAAAAGATTTTCAACACAAGGATTCTTAACAATATTAACAATATTTGCAAAATTACCAGGATTATGTTTGTAAGTTAACTGCATGGTCGATGGAGAACGGTAAAAAAAGTGAATAGACATGCAGTATTATAATTGAATTTTTCCACTCTCAATGTTATCGGCATGTAGTACTTGTTAGGAGAATCAGCCTATTGCTACTTCAATAGGTTCACACTTGTTTAGAATGTTTGAATGCTGAACATTTGCAGCCATCTGGACTGCTTTGGGGAAGAGGCTAGCCAAATGATCAGCACTACCGTCTCACTGCCGGAGGTCCCATGCTTGATCCTGGTCTTACCCCATCTCATTCATTCTGCAAGGGAAGGGCCTGCAAATGTGCTCGTGATCATGTTGATTGTGGTGTGTAAATTAACCTAGGAATTTCCTATAGAAATTCCTGAATAAAAGACCTGGTTTATTCTGACATACTGGTTTGAGCATGCTCCCCATCTCAATCATTCTGCAAGGGAAGGGCCTGGAAATGTGCTCGTGATCATGTTGATTGTGGTGTGTAAATTAACCTAGGAATTTCCTATAGAAATTCCTGAATAAAAGACCTGGTTTATTCTGACATACTGGTTTGAGCATGCTCCCCAATCCAATTTGCTCAAGTAACTTATGATAGACTGGCTATATGTAAAAATTTCAATCCATAATGCACAATTTTTTGCACCCAATTCCAAAGACAAACATTACATGTCCAAGTTAATTCTCGAACACACTCAGTCAAACAAACGAATCCTGACTACATAACTACTTAAACACATCGCCATTACTTGTGTTACTTGAAAAATATTAAGAAAGCGACATTTTTAACAACGTAACATGAAAAACCATATCTGTAAAATTCCATTGAAAAACCTTTTTCTATAATGCTACTCCACGCCACATCTGACATTCCACACATGATTTCACATCTATTCCATTCAAATACTAACCTGTCTCTCTGTGTGTTGTTTTTAGGTACTTTACTCGCTTTGCAGTTTCTCAATGCACAGTTTTTGGAGCTTGATAAAAATGTACACCTACAGCAAAAGGAATATCGAGATGACTTCCCTGAGCAATAATATTGAAAAGACCTGATAATCGCTTGATCACTCGTCAGATAACATGGCGTTGAATCAACGCAATCATCAATCTTTGTTGGTTTTACATCAACAAGTTTGTATGTTTCCCCCAAATGATCAATATACTAAGCAATAGACTCCTATATATGTGTATTGAATGAAATATCCCTGATGTAATCTGTTAAACGTCCCGACTAAAGTAAAACGCTGACGAATTGTTGTAACCATCTCAGCTATCAGAACGCTGGCACCTATTACAATGATATCATCAACATGATAGGACATTGCCAATAACTGTTGATTGCATTTAATAATAAATACACAGAGATCACAAGCTGTGTCATTCCACATTTCAAAAGTGAATCTCTTATGTGTAAGTACCACAACCAACCACTAGTTGCCATTCCACACAAAACCATACGTAAAAAAACACACAACATTCCCTTCAGACTTGCTACATCCTGATGGTGCGGTCATACTTCAACATTCAATAAAGAATTGATGAAGGCTGAGCATACATCGTAGGTTTTGATGGAATAATTTTCAGATGCTGCACAAGTCAAAATCAGTTTTAATGACTGCCTTCACCACTGGGCTCAAGGATTCAAAACAGTCAAAGTATGGTTTTTGATTGCAACCACGTCACTAACCCTGCTTGTACAGTTACCCATCCGCATTACATTTTTTAGCAAATATTCATTTTTTCCATATGATCTTTTTATCAAGAGGCCGTGGAATAAATTTCCATACTTGGAAATCCTCCAACATTTAAATTCTGCCGTCATAGCATCCTTCCAATACTGTTTATCCACACTAGACATAGCTTGTTTCTAACTAGTTGTAAGGACCTGCAAAATACCCATGAATCATAAATACTTTCTACATATTAAAATGGGGTCATGTGAAAGTTCAATGAAGGTTTCACATTTATAAAATAAAGAAAGAAAATCATCAGTATCCCTTTCATTGTCATTTTCTATACAAGTCGAGGAATTATCAAGAACACTTAAGGGAATAGTAGACGTGATGGATTCACCATATTCAATTTACTATGTTCATCCACAATTGGTTAACGGATTCACTTCTGAAGTTCAATTTCTATCTTTCGGTTTTGGTGAAGTTACTGCTAAGGGAAATGACATGTTTGTTTCGATACAATTATTTACCGAGCTATCCATTTCCTTTAATATGGCAGGATTCTTACAAACATGACAATTATTATGATTACCAAAACCCTTGATATTAGAATAATAAATGGGGTTATCAGATCATTTGTTTCATTTTGCAATGTGGAACGCTACTTTTAACATAATACACATTGGTAATGGATGGCATTAGAACATGGTACGAATATACATCTGGCTGAACATCATTCCGTGGCGTACTTTCTCCTAACGTAACCCATTTGCTCTAACTACCTACATGCTTGCAAAAAGAAATTGCATCCTAACAAACCGGAAATACGCATTATATATTATTGCAATACACCATGTTTACAATATTCACAGGTAACCAACTAATAAACTGCAATAACTAGTTTGACCAAAAAGGTCTACCATGCTGTACTTACCCCTAAATACACTACAGCAAAACATTAGTTAAGACATGAGCATGTTACGTAATGCCTATGAATATACTGCATCAAAATTGATTCGACTTCGATTTTCACAGTTCATTAATAGAATCTCACCAGTTCTCGTCATTTGCACGCAGTTTCACGTCCATTGCGTTGAATTGTTTGTTAGATGGCAAATGAATGTCTTGTGTAAATTGCATTGGGCTTTTATTCATGCTTTTTCTTCGGTAACCTGGTCTCCTGATCAGCGTTGCTACAAAAATGTGAGAACGAGTCTTCGGTAACCTGGTCTCCTGACTGGCGTTGCTACAAAAATGTGAGAACGAGTCTTCAGTAACCTGGTCTTCTGA
>JAHWFP010108324.1:41514-59528 GCA_023313725.1 Lithobius niger
CATCATACAGCCAGTTTCTTACAAATATAATGTGGAACAAACTATAGCTTGGATATTTAACTTCCAACTGGCGGCTGCTTAAAATGGCAAAATTATAAAGTTGGTTTAAAACTGTAATTTACAGGACATGAAATTGATACGATGTAAACAATTTCAAATTGTATACTATACGATAAACTCCTAAGAAGTAGCTGAGAACGCAGCCCGCTGCGGACCTAATTGTACATTACGCTGTACGAAGCAAACACTGCCAAATACTTTTCTGGAATAAACTTAACCCTAACTTGGCCGTTGCTAAATAACATTTGGTCATTAAAATTGTTGCAAAAACAGAAAAACAAAATATTTTATGTATCCTGCTACCCGCACTGAGTTTTTCATTTACGAAACGAAAATTCGTAGTATTATACAATGCAAACAAAATAGACTGTAATGTGAAATGGAACATATGTCAGAAGCTGAAAAACGTGTGAGTTAACGTGTATTTCTCTAACATTCAAACAGTATGAATTAATATAATTTGTGCTAGCTTAGAGCTGAAAGCAGTTATTATGAGTGTTTTTTTAAGGTTTTTTGTTGTTGTATTCTGAAGAAGCCACACAATTGTTCTGACGAAAATTCAGATATTGCAGTGTGAGCGTCTGAGGTATCATTTAAAAATCGAATACACTCTAACAATGCAAGAGTGAACATCTGAGATACACTGAAAAATTAAAAATATCAAAATATCAGTTTTTACCAAAAGGTTTATTGCAGGACCTTAAAGGGCCAAAGTTTTCTGTAGCCTACGCCTTTCCTTCTAGACGACTATACGAAAAATAATCTAAAGAAAGAAAACCTAGGAGCAAAAAAAAATGAAAAACTAAAGTTTGTTGGCACATGTGTCAAATTTACCCCATACGTGCTAGCGTCTCAACTTGCCTAACTACAGTGAAATCAACAATACCATAGAACAAATTAAAAACCTAATACCATCAATAAAATTAAAATCTTTCTTTACCTGATAAAATTCGAACCACAGCGAACTAGCCTAAAATAAAAAACTCAAATTAAAAAAGCAACTCGTTTCCGGCCTGGTGAAATTCGAGCCAAGGCAACTATCCTAACGTGCAACAACAAAACCACTGCAGAATGATAAAAACGTTTGTTTCGGATTTTGTTTCTTTCGATTTTTGTGTTTTTTTTTTGTTTACTCCTCTTTTACGCGTTACACGCACCTGTTTTCTTGTTATACGTTATACTGTCCACCCGTTGTGTTATATTGTGCACTTATTGTGCACTTTTTGCGCACTTTCTGCACTGCTACTATGCACTTTTATCGATCCCAATTTTCGTATTGGAACCTTATTTCTCGAAAATCACGTATACGTTTCGACCCATGCAGAGCATAATGGGATTAATGCAACTGTGATAAAGCTACTACAAGCATAAAACAACAGATAGCAGGTAATGAATACCAAAGATGATAATATGTAAATCACTGTCGAAATTCCATTACAGGAATAAATTCCTATACTTGTGTACAACATTATTAACCCACAGCAACACTCCCAAACCGAAAGTAACAAATGAATTCCGTAATTTGTAGCTTTTAAAATAGCTGGTACGAACATTTGGGCTGAACCTAATATAACGCCCAACCAAAATAGCCTTGTGACATTTTATTTTTGCCTTTTGGAATCCAAACTTAACACATTTCAAATGTAACGTTAAAAAGCCAAGATATAATTTCCTTTTATTTCTACATCATGCATGCATTCGTGGTGTAAGTGGATTAGTCTGACTTCAAACGGTGTCTATGGTTAAAAGTTACTTGTGCCGGACAATGAAAGAAATCCGAACTATAGTATTATTACTACGCTTCTGTTCTAGTTCGTACAATAAACAGAACTTAATAACAGTCTGAAACGGTGTTAATAACAGTTTACAAGTATAACAAATCACTGTATGTTTGTAGAACAGCGATGTTCAATACCAATGTAGAAAATAAACACGAATTACGATAGAATAAGCTTTAGTTGAGTTTGGGAGGAGAGGCAAATATTCCGCTCTTTCTTCTATTGTCCACGAAATAAAAACGGTCAGATCAGTATTTACATGGTACTTATCGCGTCCCCTTCCACAGAGAGACAAAAATTGAAATTCTGTCATCTCCGTCATTAAAGCACATGAATAAATAAAAAGGAGGTAATTTCGTGATCCTTGGCCTTCCCTCATTTGGAAAAAAAATTAATGAGCATTTACCAAAACTCACGGAAAGCTCTGCGCTGTCACCAAGGCTCATCAAAGTAGTTTCCAAATGAATGGTGAATTTTGTGATCCCTCCGCGCGACGTCACCGGTGAAGCATCCGACCTGATTGGGCTCATAGGCTCCAGAAGCAGTTTTTCCGCTGAAGCCACCAACTAAAGATGCCTGCATACGTGCAGTTGCTGTTCGCTAGCATTATTTATGTAAACGTAATCTATGTAGCACTTGATTTCAACAAACGAAGAAATGCTCAAAGAAAATTCTTTTTACAGAACAAACAAGCCACGTGCTTGATTATTGAGTGTAAAGTCGGTGCGTCCACGTGCACCAGGGAGTCAAGGTTAACAATATCACTGTCAAGGTCAAGGTCAAGATTAATGACATCACTGTCACCAGTTGGCGCCTATCTAATGGTTCAAAACCTACGTTTCAAAGCGGTCGATAGCTGGAAAAGCGCCCTAGTTAGGCTTAACTTTACCACTTGCTCCCTCGTGCACGTGGACGCACCAACTTTACCTTCAATAATTAAGGAGGCACGTGGCTTGTTTGTTTCACAAAAAGAAATTTATTTGTGTGGTCCTTCGCGTGTTGAAAGTAAGGGCTAGACAGAACTAGATAGCGGTAAATGGCTATAGATGCTGCTGCCTGTCATTTGGGGCAATCCCCCTTTAAGCTAAACGAAGTGAAGTCACTCAACTGCACATGTCGGCCAGTATTTAACTTAAAATTAATCTCTTGATAACGCATTGTGATGGTGAGCGCACGTTCTTTAAACACTTGTTTCGTGATGTTGTCCATCATTTTCCTCATCACTGCATCTTGTGAGTCCTTCTAGGACTATTCAATGACGCGCCACGTCACTTTCGGTGGAAGAGGTCGTTTTTGGTGTAATTGGTTGCTGTGCTGCTAGGTCAGTTTAGGAAAGTGCTCAACGTATCGATGGTGCGAAAAAGAGAAAGTAATAAGGGTTAACGCCATAACTTTCCTTCCAAATTGGCTAAAAGGGAAACAGTACCTGGACATGCAACACTTGATGACAAACGTGACGTTATATTCAAATTTACATAAAAACATGCCAAAAGGTGCCGCAAGCAATGTAGAAGTTAAGGTCTGAAGCAAAAATTGCAGCAAAAAGCAATTCCTTAACTACACACTTTTCCTTTCTTTTAATTTACATTTTTTTAAAATCAATTTTCTTATAATCTCATGTCATCTAAAGCAAACTGGTTACGTAGGTGAACCGGCTCAACTTTTAACAAAACAAGACTTTTTTTTGAAGGAGCAAAAAGTCTAGCAACGGGAGGACCTAACCCGGGTATTCAATCCAAGAAACCTGCGATCACCGCTGGGTGCCGAGATAATGGTAGTCTCTCACACTATCCTGGTCAGCAGAGACTGCCAGGGACTTTTCCAGGGTCCCTTTATCAGTCATCAACGTGATCGGCTCCTTCAGAACAGTATGGTGAACTCTGCCAATGATCACCCACGATGACCTTTGACAAGGCATTTGTGGGAGTTTTTTAATTTTACGTTTTGTTGCTTAATAATGGTGAATTTACATTGAAACGTCGCATTTGTTGAGTTTTTGTTTGCTGCACCTTTTGCCACGTTTCTCTGTAAATCGTGTTTCAGGTGCCTTTTATTCACAAAACGAAAACTCGGGACGTTGTGCAAAACATTAAAATTTATTTACAATACCATACTTGTATGTAGAAAATCAAAGTAGGCCTAAACTATTTTCTTACTGTCTCTTCAGCAGTAACCTAAATAATTTTAAATACATACAGGGTGATCAATTATGTTGTGATCCAGATTGATAGATTGAATACCATTGAATGAAGAGACATGAAATTTGGGTGATTTGATGAGTGACGGAGAGCAAGGCCATTGATTGAATGAAGAGTCGTATAACTTGGGTGGTATGATGAGTACCATAACCTAACTGATAACTCTGTATATCACCGTACTGTAGTTAAAACTAGCGTGGCCAGTTCTAGAAGTAGGATAAAACTGCTAATATACGAATGAATGTTAGTTATTAAATGAGGCTGAACACTTTCCGGGTATTATAAGTAAGCAGCTAAATACTTCATAATCTGCTTGCTAAGGCTTTATAGCTTCAGTTCCATAAACAAGAGATAATACATATACATGATATGAAGAACGTAGCATTAGTGGCAATGTAAATATGAAATGGGGCCTCAATGGTAAATGATTTGGTGTTTCATATTATTACAGTGTGCTTTTCGTTTTTGAAGTCTTCAAAAGCTTTAGAATCTTTGCAAATAAAGAGAACTAAATATCGTCGGTCTATCTGTGAATACTGCATTATAAAAGAACACTTTGTTTTAAAAGGACCTAGTTCTTTGCTAGTGAGAAAGTATAAAGCATAAACCATTATCATCAACGTACAACAGCCTGATTTGTTTTGAATTGTCTGCCTCACTACATAAACACGCACATTCCGTCCATTCAGTTAAACTGGGTTTGAGTTAATATCAACGAAATTGGATTCAGAGATAATTTTGGACATAACTGAATAATTCGGTATTTATTGTAACGCTGTCATGATATTGTATAAATATTACCCGTGTCTGAACATGTATACTAGACTGAAATGAACACATTTCCATAGGGAGTACTTTATTGCCCGGTAGGGGGTAGCTGACTGTGCCACAACTGTAATATTCAACTGTAACTGTAATACTCGATCACATAATGTTGTAATGTTATTTAAGTTTTCCTTACACAATAGTGGCTGTGTGTATAAAGAATGCCAAGAAGGTGAGTAGGTTTACAGTTAGCAGAACAATGGGCATACGACAGCCATCATAGAATGCAATATACTGTTTTTTACTTCATGAACATTGCTGAATGTAGTGTATGGCATTGTATGTTGTAATAAATTCTTATTTAGTGTTTAGGCTTGAATTTACTGTAATACGAAACATCAGACCGCAGACACTGAAATCTACAATGACGAAGTTGCTTGCCTTGACCAATAACAATGATTTCTTTTTATGTTGGTTTGCAAAACCGTCATTTTTTCTACAAAGTTAAAAAAGTTCAGCATAACGTTTGAACATTCGACGGATGCCGCCATCCGACGTATATTGAGGCAATCGAAGAAGCAGCAATCAGGAGCAAATCACGTCATCAGACATACATTGAGGCAGTCTAAGAAGCAGCAGTCAAGAGCAAATCACGACATTAAACAAATTTACACGAATTACATAAAACTGAGAAAAACAAACAAAAAATAGCTGAAAGATCCAGACAAGAAAATTCAATTTGATTTTTCCTTTAGTTGCTTAAATTTGTCAAAATCGACCTGTTATGGAGTAACACAATCTGCCAGTGGTCATCCAGAATCAGGGGTATACTATTCTGGACTGCCTATTGAGTGCACCATCACTTTTCTTTTTACGAAATGATTTTTGAAAAGGGATCACTTAATCAAATTCGGCTCAATGGAAAGAATTTTTACTTCATCCCCTCCTCTTTCAAAAAAATGTTTAAAAAAAAATCATCATTTATACCACCTAAAATATGATCATAAATAAATATATGAAAATGTTTCTTAAATAAACAAACCCGTCGTAGCAACTGGAGGCCACAGCGCATACCAGTGTGCTACGACGGGTGTTTGTTTATTTATCTTATCACTGCAGTTTCATATCTCTTAAAAATGTCTCTTCAAATTAGATTTCTTACTTGGACTTAAGTAACTTAACATATGGCCAGCTTAAAGCCCGCAAAGACATACATAGGTGTTTGGGTTGAATAAGTCACATGAGTGCATCAGTCAAAACATTAATTGAAAGACTTGAGAGTGTGTCAAGTCTTTCAGTTGGACGTTAATTTGTGCTTAATTTCCCAGAAAAATTATTATAACTATTGTTGTGTTTATATTGTGTTATCATAGTATTTTGGATATTTGAGAATCAAAATTCCCAAAATCTTTTGCTTAATATTGTTGAAATACGAACTTAAATCCACAAACAGGGTGTAGAATTTGTGTGGAAAATCTGAAATGAGTCGGAAAATGGGTTTAAAGTTATAATGGAACGCCGTTTGAAGTCTTTAAAAGCTTAAAGGTGCGTATTCACTGAATGACAGACGGCATCATCTGGCGCAGTCTACCATTACTTAGTTCTATGTAGCACTTGATTTCACATGCGAAGGAATGCGCAACGAAATTTCTTTTTACACAACCAACAATACACGTGCCTCCTTAATTATTGAGTGTAAAGTTGGTGCATCCACGTAGAACCAGGGAGCAATCGTTCAACGTTAACGATATCATTGTCACAAGATGGTTCCCATCTAGCGGTTAAAAATCTGCGTTTCAAAACAGTAGATTGCTAGAAAAAAGCGCCCATGATGTCGTTAGGCTAACTTTACCGCTTGCTCCCAGGTGTACGTGGACGCACCAACTTTACACTCAATAATTATGGAGGCACGTGGATAGTTTGTTTCACAAAATTTGTGTTCCTTCTCCTGTTGAAAGTAAGAGGTAGACAGAACTAGATAGCGGTAAATGGCTATAGATGCTGCAGATTGTCGTTTGGTGTGGTGGCAATCCCCTTCTAAGAAGCTTTGCGTACACGAACTAAATGTCGTCTGTGTACTGTGTTATAAAAGAATATTTTGTTTTAAAGGGTCAAGTGATTTGCTATTGAAAAAGTGGAAACCATTATATCATCGATGTACATCAGTCAGATCTTAGTTTGAATTATGTGCCCCACTAAATAAACATTCACATTCCTTCTATTCAGTTATACTGGGTGTGAGTTAATATTAACAGTATGGGAGCCAGAGATACTTTTGAATGTAAGTGAAAAGTTCGTTATTTGTTATAACAAAAAGACAGACAGACAGACGATAAGCTCCTTTTTTCCACCCTTCATTAAAAAAATGACGCAATAAACAACACTGCAGTTTACGGCTGCTAGATTCAAATCCTTCATAAAGCCGACTCATACTTCAAACTGACATCGAGGCAAAATTCCATTTCAGCCACAGTTTAAGTCCAGTTCGAACTGAGGATTGTAGTGCTGTGTTTTCAATCATTTCCGTGCTTCTAAACAATGACATTCACTCCATGATATTGCCAGTCACAAATGACAAACTTGACTACTGACGTTTGTTGGGTTTTATCCCTAAATACCGAAATATAGAATAACTGACTTTTAAGATTTTTTGCATTTACCCTCATTTTATCAAGTTTGAAATAAAATACTGATGATTAATCCTATATCCGTTCACAGAAACGTAGGAAAGAATTCCTTAAAAACCTCATGACTATATAAAAAACCAACATAACTACAAAAAAACTACATAAAACTACGTTATGACATAAAATATAAAAACTACATAAAATCATGGAAATGTAAAGTTCCTATGGAATTCTTTATGTACTCATGATAAAACCTCATGACTGCAGAAAGGAAACAGTACCTACCTTGTCCGACTCTATATTTAATGTACGGGTACGGTGCAATACAAATTTCACAAAATTTTAAATATAAATAGTTCTGTCTTAGTTTGAAGGATGGGGTTAAATGTTACAGGGGAAAGAAGTGCTCTCCATTTCTACATTCTGGTAATAGGGGGACAAAAATAACCATTTGGATTAACGTCCTTTTCAACAGCTCAAGTTATCGCGGAACGGAGAGAATTTTGCTAAGAAATACCGAGGATCTTTTACATGCCACTGTGGCATGTGCGGACTTCCGTGTCCCTTCTGTAATGTACAGGGATTGACTGAAGCCAGGACTGAACCATGGACTTGCATGAAACACTCTTAAACACAAAATAAATAATTAAAAACAATTGCATACAACATTTTAAACAACATGAACAAAGAAATTCGACACTTTCCATTATGTTTGTGGCCTACAATTTCTTGCTATTCGGTGCCGTTGTTAAGCAATGTTAACGTCAGTACCTTTCCCCATCCTCTCCCTGATGACTGCGACCACCATGGTAAATTATGTATACTACAATGAGCTGAAATTTTAACTGTTGTTTCAGACCTTACGCAGGACAGCACTCTTAGCACCCTTTGTCCTATTATACAGATTTCATCAGTTTCAAAGGACAAAGGGGCTGATTAAATCCGATTGTCTCCAGGACAATGTGGCCCAAGACATAAAACAAAATAACACCTCAAAGACAATGGCCCTTCCCCTATACATGAAACGTTCCATTTTGAACCGTTCCAATGGTTATAATGCAATGGACGGTGCTGCGATGAGTTTCTTTCTCGAATCTAGTGATCCTTCAAAGTGTCACAAATTTGACGTAGTTGATCTCCATGTTCACCGTGACGTTGGCATGTTCACTCAAACCTGCCAACGATTACGTCAAATATACTTCATTTTCGAGGTTTGAGAGTGAATAGCAGCCTGCCTCGTATCTAAAATCTAATTCCTTCTCGTAAGACGCTCTGTGAAGCCAGTAATGTGACGTCGTGTTAACAACCAATCACATTATAGCGATGATGGAATTAAAAAAAAAACACGAAAAATGCTTCGACGATTTGATACATGGTTGTTTGCTTTGAATTCAGCCGCGTTTCCATCATTTTCAATTCTGCTATGGTAATGCAAGACAGATTATTTGTTTCAGTATAAGATTATTTGCATATAACGTAATGGCATATTATTTGCAGCAAAAAGCATGGCACAGGAAATGGGCAGCCGAGCTGTTTCGATAATCACGCAGCAACAGTGCTATGACATTGATCTTTTAATTTTTTTTTTTTTTTTGGTTTTTAGAAAATTTCATTAAAAAAGAATTTTGTTTGTTTGTGCCAAAGCTCAGTACCAAGGACTTTTATTTATTGCCATGAACCCTGTAAACCATGCCAAGGATGGACCAACCTTTTTTTCTGTAGCTGAATGGCTGACTGATACACACAGACACACACACTTCCTCTCTCTGTCTTGCTCTGTCTCTCTTTCTCTCAGATCCATTGATTCTTTTCATTCTTGTTGGTGCTTCGGTTTACATGATGCTGGCTTCTAATTCTTAGGGTGCCGTATTTGTTATTGATATTATTCCCTTGTTTTGCATTACTATTGATCCCTTATTTGGTTCTCTGTAGGGAATTAAAATGAATTATTTATATTTTATGTTACTTTTATGACTGTGACTGCATTCTAATCAAGTGTAATAAATGTTTGTTGAATAGTCTTTCGCTTTCTGTCTCCCTCTCTCTTTCTCTCTGTCGTCTTCTCTCGTTATCCCTATCAGAATCAGAATCAGAAATGGCTTTTATTCCATAGTATATTTACATATGGGACAACAGCTTATGATAAAACCGAGATCTTTTTTACACGAAAGGAAAAACACTAATGACAACAAGTTAGTCAAATAAAATCAGCGCAGGTTGAAGCAAGACACATAATAAGGACTTAACCATGTGATAAAAACAAACACGAAGAAACAAAACATGACAGGAAGTATGGAAACATGACAAGGAAAGCAAGGAAGCAAGGAAACATGACAGGGACAAGGTGGGGACAAACAGGATGAAAAGCACCGACAAAAAGAAAAAAAAAGCTAAGAAAAAGAAAAAGAAAGAAAATTTATAATTTAGTTAAATTTTGATGACTGTCTACGGAATCACAGTGGAGGCATTTTGCAAGGTGTATGCAAAAGTTCTTTCCGGAAAGAATGAAGAGTGGTGGGATATTTCATGCTTGTAAAAATCTGATTCCAAACTGGAGTAATTTTGCCTTTCTCTCCCTCACCGTCTTCCACTCTCCCTCTCACTCTCTCTCTCCCTCACCATCTCTCTCTCTCCCTCCCTCTCATTCTCTTTCTGCCTCTCGCTCTCCGTCTTTCTTTCTTGTTCTCCCTCTCCTTCTCTCCCTCTCCTTCTCTCTCTTTCCCTTTCTCTTTCTCCTTCGCTCTCTCTCCTCTCTCTTTCTCCTTCGCTCTCTTTCCCTCTCTCTTTCTCTCCATCTTCCTCTCTCATTCTCCATCCCTTCCTCTCCCTCTTGCTCCCTCTCTCTCTCACTCTCCTTTTTCTCTCCCTCTCCCTCTTTCTCTCTCTCCCTCTCTTTCTCTCTATTTTCCTCTCTTGTTCTCCATTTCTCCCTCTCTTAAGCTCCCTCACCTCCTCTCTCCCTCTCTCTTTTTCTCCATCTTCATCTCTCGATCTCCCTCTCTCCCTCTCTCTTTTTCTCCAACTTCATCTCTCGATCTCCCTCTCTCCCTTGTACTGTCCCTCCCTCTCCTTCTCTTTCTCCTCTCCTTCTCTCTTTCCCTCTCCTTCTCTCTCAATATCTCCTCTTTCTCTGTCTCCCTCTCCCTCGCTCTCTCTCGCTCCTTCCCTCCCTCTCCTTTTCTCTCTTCTTCTCTCTGTCTCTCTCCTCTTTCTTTCTCACCTTCTCTCCCTCTCTCTTTCTCTCCATCTTCCTCTCTCGTTCTTCCTCTCTCCCTCATCTTCTCTCTTCCTCTCCTTCTCTTTCTCTCTCTCCCTCTTTCTCGCCATCTTCCTCTCTCATTCTCCATCTCTCCCTCTCTCCCTCTTCCTCATCTTCTCTTTCACCCTCTCCTTCTCTCTCTACCTCTCTTTCACTTTTTCATAACACACATGTGCTAATTTTTTATGAAGGATCTTAGTCTTTGAATGATGTTATTCGTGGCATGCACGGAATTCTGGAGCTCAGTTAACATGGTGAAGCGCACAGGGCTGTGGGCAAAGGATTGGTCAGTGGGCTATGGGCACCATGACAAAATTCCAAATTAATGGCAAATATTTTAAAGTCATTGTTAATTTTGATGGCAAAGACGACCAATTCCAACTGAAGAATTCAGCAGAGATTTCGTTTGATGCAAAACATATATGTTCACCGAATCACTGGCATACGGTATAACCATGTATACAAGCCATAGATTTAGCTTGTATTGTGTCATTAGTGACCTCGGAAGTCAAACTTTTGGATCAGAGGTGACGTACGTGGCGCTTTCCTGAACTACATCTTTGGAAGGATTGTATTTATGGGTTTTTGATGAAAAAAGGTGGTCGGTTATGAACGGGCACTCAAGGAATATAACAGACTGAAAGCATTATATCAACCTGATTTTGCCCCCTTTTTTCGAATCTACGTTTCCGCAGTAAAAACAGTGGAACGAAAGCAGCCAAACAACAAGAAAACAAAGCAAAAACATTAAAAAAAAATTTAAGTAAAACTACGGAGACTACAGCAATGAAACACCTTATCGAAGGGTTTGTATATGTTAGCAGTGGTTGTTATACAAATTCCCTTTAGAAAACCTGGTAAACATATGACTATTTAAAAACATCATCAGTTCATCAGACGTAATCAACCAATAACAACCGCCATGTAAAGCTTACTGCCATAATATAAGTGTCATAAAACTGCTCCAGAAAAAAAAGATCGAGATAAAGATAAGACGGTCTGATCTTTTCTACGTTCAGTTCTATGAAAGTTGTGATATCCACCAAAACCAAAACTGGTATAAGAGAAGCTGTCAAGTTTCCAAAAAGGGTCGGCCTTTAAAGGTAGTGATATCATTCAACCATGTAAAGGCCGCCAAGGTTAATCCTGTTAGCCAACTAAATCGCACCGAATAATACTTTGGACGTTAAATGAAAACTTGAACGTTGCTACAGCGAGTAGCAATATTCTAGTTTTCATTTAACTTTCCAACTATTAGTCTGTGAGATTAACTTGGCTAATAGGACTAAACTTGGTGGCCTTTCCCTCATTGAGTGATATCACTACCTTCAAAGGCAGACCCTTTTTGGAAACTTGGCGGCTTTTCATATACCAGTTTTGGTTTTGTGTGGAGCACAAGTGACTAATCCATCAACAAATTCAGATAATCCGTACAAACTTAGATAAGCTGCTGGTAAACCGTTAGCCGGAAATGACCATCAAGACACAGCAGATTTTATGAACTGTTTGTTGTATTGTATGGAAAATAAAGGTTATGACACACTGCCATTGTTCATACACAGTATTAAAATTCGGCATTGCTGTGGGCAGCATCAACAACTTGAGTGACACGTGTTCCTCGATTGCTGATTAAGTGGCTGGACGAACATACTGCCATGAACATAAGCATGCTGTTTAATCCGTAAATGGTACACCCTCAGTTATCGGAGTTCGTTAAAATAATCTGTTGAGAATGGGACTGCATGATTGTAATAACAAATTCGAAAAGTAAACCATACAATTCATAACGACTAGTACCAGCAATGACGTATCTTTATAAAAGTCTGCCAGTCAGCTGAAAAGTTAGGTTAGGTTAGGTTAAAACTACTCATACCATACAATGCCACACAGGAATAAATATCACGTCTTTTTACCATATAATGGCACACTGGAAGTAGTTATCTGGTAACTTCTCTTTATTGTATACACACCGTACATTCTTTTTTGTTGTTTTACAAAATAGCATCTTTCTCTAGCTTATGTACACATGATGAGTATCCTCGTACATCTCAGTGCTTGATTTCAAGTGATCAACTGCCATTAATAAGCCTAAATGTGGGTGTCTAACATTCAGTTGAATGGAACCACAAACAAGCAGTAGTTTCTAATTTTTAGCTTGCTGAACTCAGTCCAATTTTGCCCTTGTTTACATTTCAGTTTGCTTTTTTCGAGAAACATAAATTCAATCTTCCTTTTAGCCTTCGTTAATGCCAGCTTTTCCACAAATTTAGGTCTTCAGTTTTGTATGTTGGTGCAAAAATAAAAAGGGCGGCATCGCCAGCAAACTAAATGAACGAGATGAATGTAACATGCCTAACGATCTCAATGTAACACTCCTTCCAAAACATCGTACGACGACCTACGTCTCCTTCGTTTATGAGATAATTTAAAGATTTTAAAATAATTCTTGTAGTATGTCTGATTACAGATTCCAATTTTGGGTGGTGCTAACTAGGTGAATGGTGGCTTGGCTACTTGTGGTTAAAACGTTTGAGTATATATTTGTTGTTATGGTCAGTCCATTCACACGAACTTCATCAGCGTTCCTAGTCACGCGCTCGGCCGGAGCCATGGTAGCTATGTTAATCCACTCTTTGTACTCCAGATTGCTGCACGTAAGTTTCGAAAGAAAAATTTAAGTCTCAGAGAAATGAAATGAGTTAAAAGCGTAGAAAGAAAAAGTTAACGAGGATCGTACCATCCATACCCTTAAAGGTTTTATTATCGATAACGTTTCTTGTTACTTTTATTTATTTATTTTTTCGATAAGAAAGATTTAAAAGTTGCGTATATTAGAAGATGGAGACTTGACACACTTGTTCTGTTTTAACTTTTTAATAATGACTTGTCTCATTCTTTTAGAGAACACCTGAACGCGAACGAAATGCGTAAAACGAGAGGTCATTGTAACACTTACTGAAACCAAGGGTTAGAACCAACTGTGGAAAGTTCTCCGTCTCGTTTAGAGCCATTCCACCTTCGAACTGCTTTCCGGAACATGTCGTGATATGAAGGCTGCATCTGTCGAAACCACCAAGAGACATTTTGTTGAACTTTATAGCCTTTAGCAGACTTTTGTTTGACTGTTGAGCCATATAAGTTTTTTTCTGGCCTTCGTTATTTTAATTTATTTTAATTTAATTTATTTTAATTTAATTTATTATAATTTATTTTAATTTATTTTAATTAATTATAATTTGTTTTAATTTATGCTAATTTAAAAGTTAGCATAAAATTTGTGTTAATTTATTTTAATTTATGTTAATTCTGAGAGATCCATGACCAGGTGCAGGGTAAAAGAATGGAAAACAGACATCAAAGGAGTTTGAACATAACTGGAGTTGTCTATTGAGGTCCGGGCTTGAACTGTGAAGTCCTACCCACGTTTTACCTTATTAGAAAACTGAAAACCTCAGGAGCTTAGCTGAAACTCTACAAGTCTCCCTATAGCTGCATCCTGTAATTTTATTGAGGCCTTAGCCTAGTGCCATGCGCCCCAAACCTAAAGGAAATACACTACACACTACATCACCATACCAACAACGACAACCAAAATCAACAAGTAACCTTAGTATCAAGGGGAAAGTCTCAGTGGGCAGAAAACCCACGGCTGTAGCTCCCGTAACGACGACAACAATACAAAACTGCAACAATACCATCAGCCTGCAAGACAAACTACGTCACGTCATTTATTAGAATTTATTTAAATTTATTGTACTTTTTACGTATTTGTTATAATTAAAACTCTAAAACCTCATTACGATATTATGCTCAAGTTCTTATTCATACGAAGAGTGAGTGCGAATCTGTAGTGAGAGACGGCTGTGTCTTTGGTATTTAGCACTGTTGGGAATCTGAAACTGTTCTCCAACTGTACACCTTGAAAACAACCACCACGGATTTAAAAAGTAGCGTAGCTTGAGGCAACATTAAAAAGTGAAATAGTCTGGCCACAATGAGTGACTCTCATGACTTCCCTGAAGTCCCCTACAGCTCAGAAGCCGATTACACCAAAACACACCACTTCCACCAAAAATGTCGTCACTCGCTCAAGTTAATAATTAAAATAAAGAAAAGTTAGTGTTGAAGAGGAACGTCAACATGCTGAGAAGAACAGGACTTCAGCATAAAAGGAATTCCAAAAATAAAAAATTCTCTCAGCCAGAAACGTTAGTGGATGGAATACGTGAAGTGGAACCCTACAATGGAAGTTCATGCCTTCTAGTACTCTGGGTTAAAGAGCTTAGGATCAACGTTGAGAATATGTTTCAAAATCTTAAAAGTCCAAATAGTGTCATCACAGAACAACCAGGCTTTATATAACTTACTAGAAATTCCAGGCCAGCTATGCTGGCTGTTTCATAAAACAACCCCCCCCCCCCATATCTATGTTGCAAACGGTGTATCAAACACCCCCCGTACACTCAATTATATTTGGCTGGTTAATAAACGCTAA
The DNA here is from genome assembly GCA_023313725.1 of Lithobius niger. Taxonomy (NCBI): domain Eukaryota; kingdom Metazoa; phylum Arthropoda; class Chilopoda; order Lithobiomorpha; family Lithobiidae; genus Lithobius; species Lithobius niger. The sequence continues at coordinate 56,697 of JAHWFP010108324.1, forward strand.
CTGAGTGACCGAACCCGTCTGTGTATTTTTGTGCGTCTTGAATATTTAACGGAGTGTCACTAATCCTTTAATTTTAATTTTCCAGTGGTTTATGCCAGCGGTTTATGCATCGTTTAAACAATTATTTTTAGCTGGGTAATAAACGCTGATTGAGTGAGCGAACCCGTCTGCGTATTTTTGTGCGTTTTAAATATTTATCATATTTTCACTAATCCTTTAATTTTAATCGTCCAGTGGTTTATGCTTCGTTTAAACAATTCTTTTTCGTTGGGTAATAATAATATTTCTTTGAGTGGCGTGATTGGTCTAAATATTATTAAGTTTCATTGTTTGCAGAGGTCTTATTGTTGCCGAACACTTCGCAACGTAGCAATGACACGGGTGTTGCAGACATAGGGCCTTTGGACTTCGTCGGGCAGATGACCGGGTGCGGTTAACGCTCGCTAAAACCCTTTGACCCTTTCGCAACGCAGGTTTAAAGTGATAGTTTAAAGTGATTGTTACCTTTACTGTATTGTTGGCTACACGGACGGAGGGGACTTCGGAATCAGGGCATGTCGGTACTTGTAAGATGTAGATCCACCCAAAACCAAAACTGGTAGAAAAACCCGCCAAGTTTCCAAAAACGATCGGCCTTTGAAGGTAGTGATATCATTCAACCAAGGAAAGGCCGCCAAGTTCAATCCTATTAGCCAAGTTAATCGCACCGACTTATAGTTCGTCCAGGCTTTTACAATAAATCTAAAGACGAGTGTTGATTATTCAAAACATTGTTGTTTGAAATCCTTGGTTGCAACTTGAAAAAGAAACTAAATTTAAATTCGCTGGTGGCGAATTTCAGAACCCTCCCACGCATTTGTCCTGACGCCTACAACCCCCAAACAAACAAAAGGATCATGCTCAGATCACCATGCATCCGTGTGCCAAAATTCAGCTACGTAGGCCTTCTCAATTTTGCGTTAACCATGAGCAAAAAGTCAATGGGATTTAACATGGGAAAAATCTTATTAGCTAGCCAGCTAGCTAGAGACAATATCCACCCAAAACCAAAACTGGTAGAAAAACCCGCCAAGTTTCCAAAGGCGATCGGCCTTTAAAGGTATTGATATCATTCAACCAACGAAAGGCCGCCAAGGTCAATCCTATTAGCCAAGTTAATCGCACCGACTAATAGTTTGAAAGTTAAATGAAAACTTGAAAATTGCTACTCGATGTAGCAATCTTCAAGTTTTCATTTAACGTCCAAAGTATTATTGGGTGCGATTAACTTGGCTAATAGGATTGACCTTGGCGGCCTTTCGTTGGTTGAATGATATCAATACCTTCAAGGCCGATCGTTATTGGAAACTTGGCGGGTTTTTCTACAAGTTTTGGTTTTGGGTGGATATCACAACTTTCATAGGACTGTGAACGTACACAAGGGTACACCGGGTTATCTTCATCTGTAGCTTTTTTCTAGAGGAATTTCATTTCTATAAATTTTCACATTTCTAATTTTCAAATTGACCATTGCCAATTAGCCGTTAGATTAGCCAAATTGTCACGGCTTAATTTATTGTATGACCACTCTTCACTTGCTTCAATCCCATTTTGGGACACACTGGCTAACAATCGCTGATTTCGTTCGCTTCGCTCACTCAATCAGCGCATCCCCTTCAGTTGTTTTGTTTATCCCTGTACCTTCCCCTTAACTTTTCAAGATTTCATTGACATTTAGTCATACAGAAACCCCCGAAGGTCGCTGTTACTAAAGCAGCAGAAAGCGAAGCATTTTATTTTTGGGTTATTAGCAAAAACCCCGTTAGCTCGTGGATGCTTGTATGGTTGCGTAACCTTTATCTAACGTGCATCCTTTTATTCTTACGCAATCCACGGCAACGTTAATGTTTCCTTATTTTGTCCTTCGTTCCAGTTCAGTTTTTGGTTCGTGCAGGCTTTTACTATAAATCTAAAAACCAGTGTTGATTGTTCAAGACATTGTTGCTTGAAAACTTTGGTTGCAACTTAGAAAAGAAACGAAATTTAAATTCGCTGATGGCGAATTTCAAAACCCTCCCACGCATTTGTCCTGATTCCTACAACTCTCAAACCAACTAAAGGACCATGCTCAGATCACCATGCATCCGTGTGCCAAAGTTCAGCTACATAGGCCTTTTCCATTTTGCGCTAGCTGTGAGCAAAAAGTCTATGGGATTTAACATGGGAAAAGTCGTATTGGCTAGCTAGCTGATACGATATTGACGCATCTTTTTCTCTATGATTGGTGGACACTCATCCTTTAAATTTTAGTTTTTCTTAATCTCTGACCCTTCCCCTTATATTTTCCACAATTTGAAACATTTCTGTCGCATTGGTATTTATCCTCAACATGCCAAAATATGCTTTCAGTTGCTTACAGTTAACAGACACATGTCTGCTAGTAAGCCGCCAAAGGGTTCAAAGGGTTTTAGCGAGCGTTAACCGCACCCGGTCATCTGCCCGACGAAGCCCTAAGGCCCTATGTCTGCAGCACCCGGAATGGATTCTCAGAAGCCGCTTTAATGCTTTAATGCTTTAATGCTTTATTCGAGTTAAAATGGCCTTGAAGCCGTACACTCGGTCGAGGAGACTTAAACACTACTTATATCTAACATGACATGACACACCCAGTACACCAGTACACCCACTATTCCACAGGTTCACACTAAAGTCGCACATGCCCTATACAACTCTACCCATTGGGTAGAGGAGCGGCTAACAAGCTGAGGCTCCAATTGAGGAGAAGCGCCCCGTGGCCCTACAGAACGCGAGGACCCTGTACAAAGAATGCTGACGCACCCCAGAATGCGGGGG
>JAHWFP010108324.1:59928-70790 GCA_023313725.1 Lithobius niger
GCGAGGACCCTGTACAAAGAATGCTGACGCACCCCAGAATGCGGGGGGACACCCAAGACCCGGCGCAAACTATCCTCTGTTCTCCCTAGAAAAAAGCAACGCCGATCAGCCCACAGAGGGCAGTCAAATAAAAAGTGATAAACGGTCTCGGGACTTCTGCCACAAGGACAGGTCGGGGTACGCGACCAGCCGAGCCTAAACATGTGTGCACGGAGCTGTACATGGCCAGTTCGCAGCCTGGAGATTAAGCCGGAGTCCCGACGCGAGAGGCAGCCCAACGCTTTCGGAATTGCCACCGAAGGATGAACTTCAAATAGAGTACGACCGGTGGGTCCGCTAGCCCATCTGTCAGCCCATTGCACGGCGAAAGCCCTGGAGACCACAGGGCGCATGTCTCCGGGACTCACTGGGAAGTTCACGATGTTACGCCTCTCTTCAAAACCACGTCTGGCCAGACTGTCTGCCATCTCATTGCTGAAGATCCCTGAATGACTAGGGACCCAGACAATATCGACAGAGAGCCCGGACATACTGGCGGCGTATATCTTCCACCAGATCTCATACACAATGGGATGAGCCACAGACATAGAACCCAGACTGCGTTTCAAAAAGCCAACTACAGCAAGGGAATCACTGAGGATGCAGAACTTGGGGAGACGCAAATCTGTGCCAATATCTAAAGCCAGAGAAATAGCCACTAATTCCCCGACGAAGGCAGATGGTAGCGACCCAAGGAAAAAACTATATTCGAGACGGAGGCTGGGGACACAGACCCCAACACCCCCTTCTGAGACTTCGAGAAAGTAGGAGGCATCACAATAGACATAGACACCGGCGAGAGGGGCGCCGGGCGTCGCCAATGCCCCCCGGATAGCTGAGCAAGCCACCCCACACCAGATCCATGTACACGGGGGATGCACGAGGACTGGGATGGGGAAATCAGCCAGCCCGGCGTCAAGCAGGAGGGATGCACCCAAACCCGGTGCACCGAGGAGCTCACGAGCACTACGGGGAAGAGAGCCATAATCCCCAAGGATACTGGCCAGGGGGTCACTTCTGCCCCTACCAATGGCCCGTAAACAGATCCTAACCAGGAGTTCCCTAGCTCTAAGATCCATTGGGACCTCGCCTGCCTCCACCAAGAGAGCCAACACCGGGGTGGATGGTAAACAACCCGTTATGCACCGCAGACAATGGTTCAGAGCGACCTGCACACTTCTGATCGCCTTGGCGGAACTGGCGAGAATGGGGGCATGGAAATCCGCACAGGCCCGAACATACACCCTATAAAAGGTGGCAACAACAGCACGACGTGCTGTGGTCTTATTGTTGGCAATTGCACGAAGCACACTGGTGCGTCTGGAAACATTTTCCCGGACAGCAGTTACGTCATGAGACCAATCCAAACGAGGGTCGAGCCAGAACCCAAGATACCTCACCTTGGGCTTAGACATGACAACCGCACCATGCACCGTGATTGACCCCTCAATGGCCTGCCCGCGATGAAAGATCATCAACTCAGTCTTCGCTGCAGATAGGGCAAGCCCCCTAACAGCGAGGAGCCGGGAGCCGGATGCAATAGCCTTCTCCAGAGAGGCCAGAAGAAGTGGCAGGTCCCTACCAGACAGCCACAGAGCCACATCATCCGCGTAGGCAACCACATTGACAGAGTAGCTAAGCTCCACTAGCACAGCATTGATTGCCACGGCGAAGAGGGCTGGGCTAAGGCAACTGCCCTGTGGGAGACCCCTATCGGTGGACAAGACACCAGACCAGGAGCCGTCAACCCTGGTTGCAAAGCACCGAGTCCCAAGCAGGGCAAGAATAGCTCTCTTCAGCTTCGTGCTGACTCCCAGGCCATCAAAGGCATGTCCAACCCATAATACATCCACCATGTCGTAAGCAGCCCTGATGTCCAAGAAGACAGCCACAGTAAAGCAGTCGCTGAGCCAGGCCTCTCGGATGCCAGACTCAAGATACAGAACTGCATCCTGAGCCCCACGTTGTTTCCGGAAGCCGAACTGCGCGCCAAAGAGTTTCCCTGACTTCTCCACCTGCCACACAAGCCTGCTTATGAGAATTCTCTCATACACCTTCCGAGGGCAGGAGAGGAGGGCGATAGGCCTGTAACTCTTAACGCTAGAGCTGACCTTGCCCCTACCCAACACAGGAACAAGTACAGAAAAAAGCCAGGTTGGCGGGATTGGCGCACCGTCAAACCTGCTCTGAAAAAAATCTAGCAGCTCGGACTGGCCGCTGCCGTCAAGACCGTGGAGGTCGGCATATGAAACTTTGTCAATCCCGGAAGCGCCTTCAGCTTTACAAGAGCTAAGTGCCGCCGTAAGCTCGAACAGAGTGAGTGGGAGGTCCAAATGACCAGAAACCCCGCTGACAGCAGGGGGAGTTGGTGGCGGAGGCCCCTTCGGGGACCCAAAAACAGTCGCAAAGTTGTTATTGAATGCTGCTGCCATCTCTGGGCCACGAAGAATCTCACCCATATCACCGAGCACCCACGAGACCGTATGGCGAATGTCCTGCGGCCGGACAAGAGACCAAACCTGTGACAGGGACATGCCCTGAGAGATCCGGTCGCAGAGCCTGTATCCATACTGTGCTTTCTCCTTACGTAGAATGAACCTGGTCTCTTGAGCAATCCCAACGTATTCAAACCACCTTAGATCGGTCCTGACACGCTGGAACCGCTGCCAAGCCCTCCGTCTGTCCCTGATGGCAACCCGGCAGGCCGCAGTCCACCACACAGGGAGCTTTTTCCCATTACCACCAGGTCTAACCGTGCCCGGCCTCCTGATGGCTGTCCTCCTCTTAACCCACTTCCGAATCCAGGGGGCAAAGTCCCCAGACGCAACGATTGGTCTACAGGAATGCTGACGGATATGCGGTGGAAAGGTTTGAAGTCCAGTGTAGGACAGAGCCACCGGAAAGTGGTCACTGCCCCCGAGATCTGAGGAAACCTCAAAAGAGAACATGGAAGCGAGACCAGACGAGCAAAGGAACAAGTCCAGGACAGATTCCTGGAAAGTCCCACCATGGCGCCTCCAAAAGGTAGGGACCCCCGATTGGATCACCTCCAGGTCTAGTTGATTTAAGGAATCTGCAATCAGGCGCCCCCTAGTGTTGCAACAGACGCTGCCCCAGAGCCAGTGGTGAGCATTGAAGTCGCCCCCCAGTACTAGTGGTCTGGGGAGCGAGTCAACCCACCCCACCCACTCATTCCTAGAGAAACTATCGTTGGCATGCACAAACCCTACGGTAACCCAACTATGGCCCCACCAAAGTCTGAAAACACACGAGTCAATACCAGCACAGGACTGCACCAGGAGAGGACAGAAAATTATCCAGTCTCTAATGAACACGCGGACACCTGACGGCCGGGGGCCCGCAATGCTGTGATACCCCTGGAAAGTAGGGGTAACCCCGACAGGGAGTTTGGTCTCCACAATCCCCAAAACGTCTACCTTATTACATAAATTTTCTATGTCTTCAACTTTGTTAGCCGCTCCTCTAACATTCCAGGAACAGAGAGTGAATTAAGCTATGGGTAAAGAAAAAACTGGAAACATAGGAACCCAAAAAGAAATGATATCTGAACAGATTCAAGGAGTAACCTGGACTTCCAACAGCTCCACTTCACCACCACCCTCAAATGCGTTGGACTCATAACAACTACCACCCGGACTGGTATCGGCAACATCCGACATCAGCTCCTCACTATCCTCAGCCCAGTCCACAGCTAGAACGCCTCCCGGATCTGCCGAATCAGAGGGTGAGCCATCACTACACACGGAGACAACCTCGGCATAGGAAGAAGAACCACGCACTTTAGCAAACGTACAGTCACTGACTGCCCCCACTGGAGCAACACACACATCCTGAACGGAATACTCAGCGCTTTCAACTCCCTGACGAGCTGGGCTGGAAGCTATGTTAACACTTGGCGAGACACACATTCGACTGCCGTCAGAGACAACGGAACCGGCAGTATCAGCAACATGTTGAATGGCTTTAACTGGACTAGACGACACGTGGGTTTCGGGAACCAGACAATCCTGGTCAACAACTGGAGTCAGGGCAGAGAACCTGTTTTGGCAGTCAACTGCCTGCTGTTTGGAGAGGGGCGGAGAACCGTCTAGGGACGATTGGGCCCCTGACACTTTCCTACGCTTTGGCGGTTTGCGTTGACGCACCACTTCCCACTCAGCCAGATTACCACCAGGGGTTGTGCCGGTGTCCTTGGTGGCTGCAACCGGAGCGACATTGTCAAGGACTGGTGGCTCCACTGCTGGATCTTCCACAGGAGCCAGATGAACACAAAGGGCCCGCTTTGGGACGAACGAATTACAGCGACTGCAGGAAACATACGGACAAAATTTGCGCAGGTGGCCACGCTGCCAACACTTTAAGCAACGCGGCAACCTGTCGTGAACAGCCAGGAGGGCCGGTACCCCTTTAACACCAATGATATCGGGAATGTCCTCAACAAGAATGGAGTCACTTAGTCGAAGCACCACCGAACGCACACCTGTGCGGCAGTGCCGCACACCCTCTAAATCGTGATATTCATGACGTATAGACAGGACCTCGCCATAGTTCATTAACGCCCTCCTCAACTCCACGTCAGGCAAGTCCAGGGGCAACCAGTGGATCCTCATCCGGAGGGTCCGTACAAACAAGTCATGAACAGTTGCAGGATGTCCGTGCAGTGAGATGGACCCTGCCCTCTTAACCAGCGACTTCGATTCTGAATCCACGAACAAGACCTGGAAGGCGTTGTTGGCACGTAGCCAGGCAATACCGGTGATTTTGTTCAGGTTTACTATTGGCGCCAGAGCATCTCTCAAGTCCTTAATAAAATACGGACGACCCGCACTCTCCCCAATAATTATCAAAGACAGCTCCATACCTATGTTTGACAGTCCTCCCCTATACATCTTTGTTAGCCAGTTCAGATCCCGTTGTGCTTCATTCGGATTTACATCAGGGAACTCCTCCGAGTCACGCGATGTATTCAACAAATTAACATTTTTATGCAACACATTTGGTGTGTACACTCCGTTGCAAACAGAGCCACGTAGCCCTTGTCCACCATCACCTTCTACAACAATACCACCACTGTCATTGTTGTTGACTTTGTTGGCAATACCATTGTCACCAACTACAATCATTGGGCCTACCTCCTCTTCTTCCTTTACAGCCACTCCGTACAACCTGAAGTCATCCTCGTCTAAGCCTATGGCCTCCGCCAAACCCCACACTTCCTTGTACTTGTCTGCATTCACCAGTCCCCTACAGATGTCATCTTGAGTTATTATCCCCTTTCTCTTTAGAGACAACAGAAACTGCCGCACTGGCCGCGCCATCGGCCTCCAACCCGCCGCTTTTTTATCATTAACAATCAATTTTTTAACAATAGGATGTCTACATTGGGATGATCTACTGTTACTTGGCAGCGACACACTAGCGTGTGTCTAGATACAAGTCAGCCTGATTTAAGGTGATGAAGGACTATGCTAGTGGTCCGCCTGCCAAGGTCAATTGTCAGACTTCGATGTAAGAAAATTTTTGTTCAATTCCTGGATTGATGCATGGCGGCCACTAGCTTTGGTACTTTATCTGAAACCGGAACTGAGCGTATTTCACGATGGTGAGGATAAATACCTACGCGGCGAAACACCTTGAAAATTGTTGAAAATGGGGAGTCTTTATGCCCTGACAAGCAATAGTTGTATTGGAATCAAGTACATAAACTGTTTCAATATGATTTAAGTGTGTGAATATTGTTGATTTCAGCTGACTACTACTACTATACTATATACTGACTACTGGCTATACTGACTAATTCCGCTCATATAAAATTATTTATGCGACATATACGAATGAAATTTGGTATTCAACTCCCTTTTAACTCCGATAGGTGCCTTCATGGTTTGACTTTTGGGGAAGCATTAAATAAAAAGTTTGCAATGTAATGCTATTTTTCTGATGTTGGGGTAAACTCCACGGTGAGAAAAATAACCATCACTTTTAACGAATAACAATGCAATCGGACTGCCAGAAATAATCGGCAACACGAACATTGTCGATAAAACGGACACGCTAGTTATGTTAGGTTAAGATGTATTTAAGGAGGGAGCTTGATTGCGAACCGTAAAGCTTTCAGTAAATTTGCAAATCCACGCTATTTATTGTTAATGGTTGAACGCAAATCAGAAAACGCTGTAAGTTATATGATTGAAGTCCTCACTCCAGCAAAACTTTAAAAAAACCAGCTGCACCCGCACAGATCATCTGCGCATGCGTGAGTGAAATACTATTCTGGGTAGCATGACTTGAAAACGCCCTCCTGTTCCCCCGCACTCCCTGCAATACCCTCCAGTTCATATTCAATATTTTTTGACCAAACATGGCACTGGCAAAAATAAGATGCCACCGAACCAAAAACTACAAAAGAAGTGATATCTAGAATAAAACCCACAAGGTTGAACCCGCCATTACAGCCAATGAAAGTAGTGATATCAAAGCAAAAATGCCTGCCACCCAGTTGCTTCATTAGTTGTCAAGCTAATCCCACCGACTATTACTTCACACGTTAAATGCAAAACTTGAGCATTTCTACGGATTGCAGCAATGGTCAGGTTTTTCCTTTAACCTTCGATCTAATAGTCGGTGGGATAAGCTTGGCAACTAATGTAGCAACTGGGTGGCAGACATTTTTGCTCTGATATCACTACTTTGATTGGCTCAAACTGGGCAGGTTCTCTCACCCTTGTGGGTTTAGTTTCAGATTTGATTTAAGATACGTAATAGTAGACTGTACTACGTAGTATACTGTAGTAGGCCTGCACCGTTTATATGATTTTCCTATAGTGTATGATTTTAGCTGGTGGCCAATTTCCTGTTTACTGTTTTATGCAATTTCTAGTCTATGATTTTCACACAGGTTACACAGATTTTGCTTGTTTCACTAGTTTGAAGGATTGTTTTTTTCTTTTAAGGTATAGTCTTACGTCCTGCTATGTACGCTGCAGCGTTTTGTTTTGTTTTTTTGCATTAATATTATGCAAAATCGGGTATAATTTCGTACAGTGAAGATAGGTATGGAAGATGACTGGTGGACAGTTGCATTTGTGAAGTTAGAAAAACACGTTTGCGGCTTTTGAGTTGATTTGATTTAACATAAAGACCACTATTCTTTTAATTATTGCATTTACATTGTACCGTCCTATATAGCTTGAAACGTTGTCTTTCCTTCTACGGGGGCGTTCAAGTATTTTGTCGTCAAGAAATTGGCCATTTCAACCCCCCTCCTCCCTCGTCATCAATCGTCATCAATTGCTCGACCCCCTCCCCTCCAGTATTACATCATTTCTAACCTACCCCCCACGCCCCAACACGGGGTGTTTTCCCTGCACATCCACAGTTTTTTCTGAGAACATTTTTTTTTTGCGTATTTCCACCCGTTTTACTAGATAACGGTGCTTACGTCGTTAACTGGCCACCCCCTCCTGCCTCGTCAGCAATAGTCACAAGTAGGCGTACCCCCCTTCCCCCTTCCCGATGAACTTGCATGCCCCCTACGTGTAACGAATTCATTCGTCATGCGTTGCAATCGTCGTGCGCTAATTTACACATTGATAATTTACATCAGGTAACATACTGCATGTATAATTGGTTATGAGTATAGTATGAAGGCAATCTGTACACTTTAGCTTTTTTGCATTAATATTACGCAAATCGGGTAGAATTTTATATAGAGAAGAGAGCGATGGAAAACGCCTCAGTATACCGTTATATTAGTGCTGTTAGAAAAACACGTTTGTAGCTTAATAGATTCCCATTGTTCTTAAGCAGATAATCCCAAAACGGTGATGAAAAAAATTTGGCAATGTGCATAAAGTTAAGGTCCAGCAACTTTTAACCTAATTACTTCCAATTCATAAGTCACTTGAATGAAACGTAAGTGCATAAAGGTAGCTGACTGGACTATGCTACCTTTCTAGTGTATGCTTTTTTCGCTGATGGTTTATTTTCGGTTTACTGTACAACGTTATTTCTGTGTATGATTTTCGCCTATAACTTATTTCCAGCTTACTGTAGTACTTTATTTCTAGTGCATTATTTCATGATGGCTTACTGGATTACTGTACAACGTTATTTCTAGTATATGGTGTTTGCTGTTCGCTTATTTCCAGTTCAGTGATACTTACACCAATTTTAGTGTATGATTTTCTCTGACGGCATATTTCTAGTTTTTTTTACTATGCTTTTCCTAGACCTATAGAGTATGATTTTCGCTGATGGGGTTATATCCAGTTTAATGTACTATGCTTTTCCTAGTGTATGATTTTCGCTGATGGGATATTTCCAGTTTACTGTATCATGCTTTTCGTAGTGTATATGATTTTCGCTGATGGCTTATTTCCAGTTTACTGTGCTATGCAATTTCTAGTGTATATGATTGTTCGCTGATGGATTATTTTCAGTTTACTATATTATGCAGTTTCTAGTGTATAAATTCCGGTGACGGCTTATTTCCAGTTTCTGTACTACGCTGTTTCTAATGTGTGTTCTGATGGAAACTCCAATTAATCTATCAATTAATATATCAGTTTTAGTTTTAAAAGTATAGCCCTATTGTCCCTGATATTTCCAAAATGGAAAAAAAAAAATTAGGTGCAGAATAAGAACAATAGGCTACATGTTTTTTTTTCTTCTTCACTTCACCTCACTAACTTGCTTTACATTTAAATATTCTGAACGTTCTTTTAATATTTTATCTTGAATTCATTACTTTAAACTAATTCTACACATCTTAATCCATGATTTATCATCTGTGATAGACAAAGAAATGCATAAGTCTTCACCAGTAGCGTACACAGATCACTGAAAGGGCAGGGGCAACTTTTGTAAAATATAATAGCACGGTGAGGTTTTTTTCCTGGGAACCTTTTTTTTGGCTCGTCAGTCTTTTTTTTTTTTTACCCTTTTTTAGCTTGTTTCTCTTTTGTACCATATTATGCCCCTTTCTTGACCTTCTTTTTGCCCTTTTTGTGGCCTCTAGGGCCCTTTCTCTGGCTGCAGCACCAGAGTTTATCGGTTCAGACATCCTGTTCCCCTCCTGTGCACGCTACTGGTCTTCACTAAAGTTTAAATCTGTAATTTTCTCAGGCCCTCGGCCTGCAACTAGTTTTACAGCCTTTCTAATTTGGCAATTCTCAAAATGCGTGAAGGCCAACACAACGATTTAGCACAGTACGTGACAATTTAATCCTTCCAGACCAAAGTCTCTTGGACCAAATTGGCAGAACTCAATTTATTTAGTTTAACTTAACTTTATTTAGCTTTCATTAACATGTTGACATTGATTTCCTTCTGTCACGTAAACACTTCTACGTCTGGGTCAATAGTTATGACGCAGTTGCACATTTTCAACATACCAGTCCGTGCCACTGCGATTACAATCCAGGTTGCTATGTAACCATGCGTTTTTTTTTTTCGTTTTGAGAATTGATTTTGCGTTTTTGTCTGCAACTGCAGTAGTTTGTAAACATTTCTCTCTGGACGTAACTAAGCAAGATTGATGTGGCCAGCTACACGAGTAACAGCTCGATTTTCTCTTGTGTGACAACCAAAGCGTCATTAGAAAAGTATCTGCAGTATCAGTAGAAAGCAGAACAGAACTAACATTCTCTGCACCATCGTGAACTAATGCCTTGTTTTTCTCACCAACTAATTGCCATTCTACAGCTGGTGGAATGAAACTCGGACAGCTTTACTGGGATGAGGTGAGGAGGATCAAGCCGGTGAATGACGCACAATACCTTTTTAGATCGTTCAATTCAAGGACAAACATTCCATGACAAACTGCTCAGCACTTGCCGAGGAAACCAACGAATTCACAAACTTTAAATAGGTGGTATTGACGTTGCTCTTTTTGTTGACTTATGCGCAGCCGAGGCTTTATTCCTCTGTGAAAACGTTCATCACGTCGAGGTACCCAGCTTGTGCACAAAGAAACCAGTGGCGTAGTTCCCTTCTAACGTGACTTACATCCTTTACAAGTGCATGCAGTGTCATCAAGAATCTCCTGAAGAAAGACTTCAACTACAACAAGCAAGCCCGTGACGGTTGCAATAACAAGTTTCTGATGCTCAGTTCACTATAAATATTATAATGAATAGTGATAAACGGAATGCGCCATACTGGGCTAACCCCAGCAGTGAACAATTCAAAAATCAGGATTGCAGTTCAGGTTGCTTTAACCCCGAAGTGCTTCGGACTCCTTGTCCACAGGCAACACCTTTAACACATGCTCCGTTTGCATCTCAACCCGAGACAGTTGCATGGGTTCCCGTTGGACTAAATTCATATGCTTTAGGAGCAAGGGGCAACGAAAATTCAACGAGTCAACTTGAGCAAAAAGTTGATTCTCTTCAAAATGCTTTAAGTACTTTAATGGCCAGTGGTAACGCAGCACAGTTAAGTGGTATGCAACCACACTGCACTCCCCCTGTGCCAGCTGCTCCAAATGCAATCAATATTTCTGTAACTGGGCCCTCCTACAACAATAATAACAAAAACACACAGTGTGGATTTTGCCATTTATTTGGGCACACTGAAAACACATGTAATAAGAAGCTGAAGCAGTTGGCCCAAGAAAACACTAAGACTGAAACTCGGCTGCAGTGCACATTTTGTCAGTTATTTGGGCATTCTGAGGGAACGTGTAAGAAGAAACAGAAGCAATTTGCCCATGCAAACCCTGCGACTGAGGTGAAGCTGCAGTGTGGATTCTGCCAATTATTTGGGCATTCTGAGAGCACGTGTAATAAGAAACTGAAGCA
>JAHWFP010108324.1:70800-111626 GCA_023313725.1 Lithobius niger
ACTCTGCAGTGTGGATTTTGTCAATTATTTGGGCATTCTGAGAGCACATGTCATCAGAAGCAGAAGCAAGCTGCTTCAGTAAATATTCCTAAGTCTAAGGTTCGGTGTACATTTTGCCAAGCTCTTGGTCATCCTGAAGAGAAATGTCATAAGAAAAAGAAGCAGCTTGCTAGCGCTACCCCCAAGGAAAGATCAAATGTACAGTGCGAGTTTTGCAAATTGATTGGACATTCTGAGGAGACCTGTAACAAGAAACTGAAGCAGTTTGCCCACGTAACCCCGAAGGTTGAGCCTAACCTGAAGTGCCGATTTTGCCAATTATTTGGACATACTGAGGACAAATGTGATAAGAAACAAAGTCAACGTGGGTCTATGGCTGTCAAGCCAAAGCTTAAGACGCAGTGTACCTATTGCGAAGCTTTTGGGCATTCTGCGGACACATGTAAGAAAAAACGGAAGCAGCCTGCTGAAGTAACCCCTAAGGTTAGAAGCCAGGAACAGTGTGGATTTTGCCAGTTGTTTGGCCATTCGGAGGCCAAATGCAAAAAGAAATGGAAGCAGCTTAATTCTTGTTTGAAATAGGCACAGCATTTAATTTGTCATGCATTAACATGTTAACAAATATTGACATTTTGATCATGTAACTCCACAGGTTATGACCAAGGTGAAAGAGTGATTGTTGTCAAGCATCTTGGAATTTTCAAAGTGTGACTGTGCGGCCTGTACACGTGAGCTACTAGAGGAACCTTCATTTTGCAAGTAGATTGTTAGAAGTACTTTGCAAGTTCATTTTTTCAAGAAATGAGCAAAGCAGGGTGCATGAACCTCATGTTACTTGTAGTAAGGAATGGGAGCAATTGAATTCATGCAACAAGATTTTTGAGATACCACTCTCTTATACAGTAACTTGCTTCTGTATGTATTAAGTAGTGGTGTATCGATTCCGATACCAATTCCTGAGTGCAGTTCCTCGGTATCAGCATCTTGGTTAGCCAATACTGATTACCTCTCAAAAATCGGTGCAGACCACTAAATCACTTGAAATTGTTCTCTACTTTCCCTTTTCCAGGGATATGCGATAGTATGGAAAGAATATCTTAGATATCTTGGAACAGAAAATTAATTTCAATAGTTTAAATCATCGTAAAACTGAGCTCGAGATTGTTCAGTAGCATTTTCGCGCGTTTTTATTGAGCCACTCATCTGCTGACACCAACGTTTGCTGAGTAATCTGTATCGCATTAATCATAAAATGCCATCTAGATTGGTGAAATGTTAGGCAGAATACGGTACAGTTGATTGCGGTTTGTTTAATGACGTCAGGACTTTATTATCATTGAGTTGCTTCCTGTTTTGCTTAGCGTTTCACAGGCCTATCAACCCCCTGCTGCCATCTTGTTTCAAAACCTATTGGAGTACCAGCAATAACATTTCGTTTTAACTTTTCTTTGTTTTTATTTTAATTCAATTTTTTTTATTTTAATATTTTTTAATGAATTTTAATATATTCAGAAAGCACACATTTTAAATCGTATTAACTTCACTAAGGACTTGGATCAATCCTGCAAGCAAAAATCCTATTTAAAAATGCAGGTCCAGGGCAGAATTTGAAAAACGTTTCTACTTTTCGTTTATTTTAAACTTTTTTTTAAGTTTTAAGTTCTTTAATTTTAATTCAATTTTTTTAATTTTTATTTTAATTTAAGTTTTTTTAAATTAAGTTTTGATACATCCAGAAAGCAAAAAAAAGTTAAATCATATCACCTCTGCTAAGGCCTTGGCATCAATCCTGAAAGCAAAAACCCTTTCTAAAAAAGCTTTTCAAATTTGTGTTAGTTTTTATAAACTAAGTTCTTTTTTTTATTTTTATTTATTTTTAATTGAATTAAATTTTAAATTTAATTTTTATTCAAGTTTTTTATTTTAATGTAAGATTTTTTTAGAAATTTATATTTTAGTATATAATATTAATAATACGTCAAAATTTCCGTATAAAAATGTATGTAAATTTGCATAGTTTTGCCACAGCAGAACCCTGGACTCCCTGAACATAATTAATTCACATATTATTAATTTTTTTTATTCGCTGTGGTACTGCTATGTGGTAATCATACTTGGCATCTGAACCGGAACCATACGGGACCAGAATCGGAATCGGAATTATGGTATCAGTACACCACTAGTATTAAGCCCAAGTTTAACATGCAGCATACCCTTTCATCAAATTTTTGAGCATTTTGAGAAGAGATGCAACAAAAAATTACAGAAATGGCTTGCGTACAAAATCCTGAAGGCTAAAATCCGGGTACAATGTGGATTTTGTCAATTGTTCAACCATTCAGAGCAGAAATCAAAAGAAGGAAGCAGCTTACTTTATTCCGTTATGCGTATTTAAATTTATATTTGACCAAAGTGTTAAATTTACCAAAGTGTACGATGTACGTTTCTTCGTACATTTGGTGAGGACAAACCGTACACATTGGTCTCTTAAACGTCCAGTTTCTTGATCATGAATTTGCTTGTTACAATTTCTTTGAATGTCCGAGTGTGACATTACTTAATAACATCCAGGGAGCGGTGTCAGAGGCCCCAATCCCTTCCGCTTTTTTTTTCACCAGTTGTGTGGTTGAAAACGATTTTATTTATTATTTATAAACATAAAAAGAATAATTACAGTTTACTCACTCAAATACTAAGGTGGAGAGAAACTTTGTGCAGGTCTTTTGTCAAAACCAGAGCATTTGTAGCAAACAACGAACAAACTGACTGTGTAATTCGTGCATCTGGCGTAAGACGCAGCTTACTCTAGGGTTCTCATTTTCTTTCACGAATGGGAGAAGTTGAATATGATGCAACGACATTTCCGAAGTGGTATCCTCCTCCCTACTCTGCTCCCTAAGATTCAGCAAACAATACGTGTTCAAGCATTTAAAATATTATAAAGTCTTTTGCTAAGATCACATTTCAATTTAGTTTGTTGTTTGCACGTTACAGAGGGGATAAACAAACTTTGAGTAAGAACCGGTATGGTCAACCTGAAAGTCAAAGAATGTCCGGTCTCATAAAAATTATTATCTTGTGTTCAATAGTGTGATAGATAGCATTTCATTCAGCTTTCCTGCTAAGAAACGAGATACTCACAGTAGGTGTTGTGTTAAAACGTATGTACCTCAAAACAATAAACACTTCACATGACGTGAGAATGTAAAGTCTCAATAAACCACATACTGAGTCTATTCACACAGGGTGTACCTTGTAACTAAGTGCTTCAAAAATACTGATGACACGGTAAATGCCATCTGGCATCGCAGGACACACTGGGCAATCCAATGATAGCAGACAAAAATTATCGATTATGAACCAATTGATAAAATTCTCAAGTGAGAATCACCCACAAATGCTTTCAACAAATTCCTTTCACTGAATGGCACATGAAAAGAAAAATCCCTGGTATGAGTGAATGACTTGAAGTTTACAAATCCTTGAAAATTAACTGCTACTAAACAGAAGTTTGATGCCTTGGCCATTTAACAACTATGTATAGACATTTGCTGCCGGTTCAATCAACATTAAGTTAGCATTTTTATTTAACAAAATGTGTGTTATATGATATTCAAACCTTTACAGGTGGTAAAAAGACTGTGTATTTAACTGGAGTATTTTAGCATTTTATGTCTTGGTGAGGTTATTGTTATTTCTTAACATTTTTATCAGCTCACTGTCCAGAAAAGACTAAAACTAGCTAGAAAAGCCAAGATATGTCCTTTTAAAGGGCAACGTCCGACGGCTTTAGCTGGCCGTGGCAAGCTACGGCCGTCGGATGCTTGAGCTCTACACAGCCAGCAAAGCTATCTCAATCGGCTGCGAATCGAAATCGAAAAGTGACATCTGCCGGCATTAATTTGTGCGCATTCCAGCAAAACAATGGCGGTCTCCGTGTCGTATTTTGGTGATGTAGTAATTCAATTGTTGTATCGGATGTACGTAACGTATTCTTACAGCAATTCTTGTGTTTAGTTATTGTGTACGTGATCCAAAACTAAAACATGCATGTCAAAATGAATATAATTGCCCTTTAATGTATTTGTGTGTTTACTGTGTATATATTTATTCGCAAAAATAAGACATATCCTAACCATTCGAGTTTAAAAAAAAAAAACTTAGAGATATGCTAAGTTTAAAAGTGGTGTTGTATGTCTGATGAGTGAAAACTTGGCTTGTTTTTGATACCACAGAAGGTTCAATGGCTGAAACTTGGTTACAATTTATTGTTTGTGGTTTAGATCTTTCTCACTTGAGAAACTTCCAGCCGATTTTATCATTGTATTTCACCGTAATATTTAACCCAATCATTGAACATTCGTGTTTAGATTATGGCATTCATTTATCGCCCAATCTTTACTTCTTTAAGACTTATGTTAGTAACCCTATAAATTAAAGCTAGAAAATGTTAACTTTGTGAAAAGCAGTAAACTATAACAACTACGCAACGCTAAACTACTATCGGATGTATCTTAATAATCGTATGTGTATTAATAAATTCGTTCAAAGGTTAAAGCCAATAAAAGCATTTAAAGTGAAACATCAAGAAGACATTTATTACTGCATCTTACTTGGAGTATACAAAGTTCTGTATGAACGAGGAGTTACGAAGTTAAATGATTCAGTAGAGTACACTCTAGTATTTGTCGAGTCACGTGATTATATGGATCTTTTAAATCAGTAGCCAATCTATTGAAAATAAAAATTGGCCAGACTTGAACAAGCAAAAGAGCCTCCACTGAGTTAACACCGAAAGATTTGCCAAATGAGATTTCCTGCCATGAAAACCATTTGCAGTAAAAATTCCTTGTAGGGTGCAAACATTTCGGTTCTCGTTATATCCTGGGTCAGAGACTTTATAGAGCAGTAACATTTGCCGCCATATTGGCACCAGATTGGCACCAGTATAGGTTTTGGAGGGCATAACTACAAGGTGCACTACATAAAAATGGAGGGAAAAACAACGGAAGAGTGGATTTCTTAGGCTTAAAATAACGTTGTTTTCTCCAACAACAAAAATCGCGCGTTTTAGGTCTAAGAAATCACTCTTCACAGTATCGGCTTCAGTATGACGCCCTTCTGTTTCTCTCTGCAGTGCCCCTTGCAGCTAACCCATTAATGATCCAGCATAGAGTTATATGCAATAATACTACGTCGTGTCACTGCTTTGTAGGGTCCCGAACTCGTCGTCCATACGGAACTCTTTATATCCTCCAAATCTTAGCTAACTTACTATTTCTTCTAGTATTTCCTTCTATTTATTAGTAACTGTAACGTTTTACCCAATTCACCAACATTAAAGCGAAAATTTAGATGCTACTATTTCTACCATTTTTTTTTTATTTTTCCTTTTTTAAACCAAATTTAGTATATATGACTTGGTAAACAAGAATACCAAAATGGATTAAAATCCTTCGGACTAGGCCGGAAATCTGGCCGTAAGCTGAAGTTGTGAAACAAGTGCTTAGCTTCCTGTTGTTGTTGGTGTGTTTAGCCGTTTTTATACAACACTGTCTACAGACCAAAGTTGGTGTTAATCCATTTTATAAATGTGACTGCAGATTGCGGGTTTCAAATATAACCAACAAAGTCGTGATATCAAATGCCAAGCTAATCCCACCGAGTAATAGTTCGAAGGTTTAATGAAATATGTGAAAATTGCTTACTGCGCAATTTTCAATTATTTCATTTAACGTTAGAAGTGTTAGTCGGTGGAATTAGCTTGGCGAAAGAGCTTGTCGTTTGATATCACGACTTCACACGACCGAAAAGATAAACGGGAATCCTTAACAAGTTTTGTTTTGGGGTAGATATCAAATCTTTTTGGTCCAAATTAATAAAATCAAATTTTTTTTCTTAGTAATTATGAAATGGAAACACCAATCTAGTTTTCTGATCCATTTCCTTTTTTTTTTGTTGGCTTTTGTTACATTTTGAGGATAGCAGTCACCTTTTCCCATCTGATTAGTATTTCCAGGAGGAAATTAATAAAGCATACGTAGTATGCTTTCATTTCCTCCTGGTATTTCTTATTAGTACTGCAGATGCACGGATTTATTTAATGATCAGTTTGGCATTGTTGCATAACAACATGTTTAAAGCAATGTAAAACAATCAATTTGGTCGTTTAGAGGTCCCTAACCTGAACCACATGACCAATTAGAAGAGGCCTTATGAGAAGGGCACATGTCCAGAGCAATACCTGTAAAATGAGCTAAGAACCAGCTTTATTCACAGCACGGAAGAATTTATTTTCGCGATAGAAAAAAAAGCGTTACTAGTAGCCAGTACTATAGTTAGTAGTAGTTAGGCAAATATCAACGTTATTCACGTCGTTTTTTCAACAAGAAAACCAGGGTAGATTGAAGAAAACGTTAAACTGTGTTAACAGTTTGAAGAAAACGTTAACAGTGACTTTTATGTTGTCAGGTGACCAAAGTCTCCCCGATCAAACAAGTTTCAGCCTTTTCTGTCGCATTGTTATTTATCCTCAGATTGCTGAAAACAGCCAAACTACATTAGCTGTACAGACACAAAGTGTCTAGTGGTCGCCATGTACATATATATTTTATCTGGATAGGTTTTATTGTTTATCATCTTGGTGGGCGACCCACTAGCGTGTGTCGTGATAAACCACGGCGTTCGGAAACAGTGTGACATAGCAGCCCAAGGCTGGTGCACCCCATTGTTACCAAACATGGTGGTTTAATAAACTTACACTATTAGCCCATTGTTACAAGATACGTTCTTCCTCGTTATTTACAGGCTGATACATTGTTGCTCGGTCCGGAATTAGGCTACTCCTTTGGCAAAAAAGGGAATTGAGGAATTACCCCTTCACCGAACATCGATGTCAATTCTTGCAGGGAGGAAGGGAAAAGGTAACTGGGGGTTTCTTGAACATTGTGTGAAAAAACGGAAACTAACAAACATTGTCACGTGTGGTGCTTGGGTGCTGAAGCACCGGCCACAAGGATGCCTCACGGTCACGGGAAAAATAAAATAAAGAACTATTTTAAATTTTTTTTAAATTATTGTTCAAAAACTGAAAACTTATTTTGCGGGATGGGGGTGGGAGACGGGGAATAGGGCCACAATACAATGAATCTTAAGCACCAGGCATCTACAAGATTTAATCTGGCCCTGAGGATGCCTTGGGTGCTGAAGCACAGGGCCACAGGCTGAAAAGGACCTCAAGGGTGCCTCACGTCACGGGAAAAATAAAATAAAGTACTATTTTAAACTTTTTTTAAATGTTTACTTTTACTGTTTTTACAAAAAAAAATATTATTGTTCAAAAAAAAAAACCTTATTTGCGGGACTGGAGGTGGGAGAGGGGGAATAGGACCACAATGAATCTTAAGTACCAGGCCTCTACGAGGTTTAATCCTGTGTGAAAGAACTCGACACTCTAGTGATGCAGTGCAAGATTACATGAGGACAACAGTAGATATAGTCAAAAAAGCAAGTCAGTTGTTAGATACACTTACGTCCACTCGTACTGCCCATATGAAGTGCGACAAAACAGTCTCAGGAACTAAATTGCAACATGACAGCGTAAATATTTTGCCCCCTTAATAAAAAATATTTTAAACATGGGTCTCCTGTAGTGTGGGGATGGGGAGGGGGTTGGGGGGGAAGAAGGGTCCGTGAATTCGAAACGTTTTCCAGCAACTTAAGAGATGCTGTTTTCGCAGGAATTCATTTTAAATTTTACCATAAACAAATTTTGTTGGAAACAAGGGCCGTCACGTGAACAACGTAGTTTAACAGACTTATTGAACGAGCCCATTGTTGCGACTTGAACGTTCAAACAAGAGAACTGAGAAATTCAATTCAATTCAATTTGTTTACTTAAGGTCTCGAACCAAGGTCACGCGCGTGGCTTAGGGCCGGGTGCCCCAATAAAAACACATTGCATTGCAAGGTCACGCACCCTATTACAAAAGCCACTTCAACGATAATTCAAAAGTTATTTGCCCCATCACCCAACAAAGGAAGGGAGGAAGAGAAAAGATGACTGGTGGTTTGAAGCAAAAATGGAAACTAAAAAAAAAAAATGGATGTCCGTCTGCCTTTCAAATCGGTCACTGTCATCCGGCGATTTCGACATATTTTATTTAGAAGCATAGGCGTCGATCCTGGGGGGGACGAGGGGGACCGTCCCCCCCACGTTTTCAAGATGGGGGGTTCGTCCCCCCCCCCCCCACGAAATAGGTTGCAAAGTTGTAAATCGGTATCTATTCATCATACTTATCACGTTGAGTTTGAAGAAAAACAGTACTTTCGTTTTCCCCATTGAGTAAATCAGGTCATCAAATATTGTGACTCATAAGTACCTAATGTAGGGAAGTAATGAAGTAAAGAATTTTAGTTGCAAGGCATGGCCAAGGTCAGAAAGATGACGGTTTTATGGTAAATGGAGGATGTAAGCATATCACTCGGCTGTAGCAAAATAAACAGGTTTTTTTAACTCCATAAAAATATTGATTTAAAGTTATACAATTTTATGGTAAAAAAATCAACACCACGCAAAAACTTGATACACATTTAATTTCATTATTAGTCGAATATCAATCTGAACTTTATTTAATTTCGTAAATTATAACTACTTTCAAAATGTGTATGCGTAACCCTACTCGGTATGTAGTGCGTGAGACTTTTCACCCTTCACCCACTTCCGCCGTTACAGTGAAAGTGTAATTTAGTGCGACACTAGTCAAAGATGGAAAAGTAGAGCCAGACGAACAAAGCCAAAACGAAAGATACCGGAGAATCCCATTTCAAAATTTGTTTGATTGCGTGTCGACGAAACTAAACTGCATTTTCCTTGTGCTTTAGTGGAACTCACCACCAGGGCCGTGCTAGGAATTTTTTCTATGGGTGGGTGGGCATCAAGGGGGGAAAGAACCAAACTGGCAATTTTTTGCCCCCACAAAGCAATTTCATACCCCACAATGAATCATTCTCAGTTCACTTGCAATTTTTGCCAATGTTTGAAGGTATTTTAAATTGATGCTATCAGAGGAGGATTTACACTTTTGCCGCATAGGGGCTATCAACGACTTTTTACTCACCCCCTCTCTAATATTTTCACGTATTTTCGTTTTTTCCGAAAAAAAAATATTTACTTTTTTTGCTATTTTAACGGTCTTTTTCTATCGTATTTCGTTGTATCTCTAGGCTGTAGGCCCCTAAGCAATCCTCTAAATATACCAGTAACTGCTATACATTCTCGCATTCCGTAGTGCAACCCTAGTTTGTTACAGTCAACCTCACGAAAGTTTTGCAAATGCTATTTTTCGGGTGCTTGAATTCTATCATATCAAAAACCAAAACTGGTTAAAGGAGCCGCCAAGTTCCGAACCATTCGGAACTTGGCGGCCCCTTTAACCAGTTTGGTTTTTGACATAATATCACTCCTTTTTTTTAAATTGTGTCTTGACTATACTCCACTGCCGTACAGATGTGTAATAATGTGCCACTTCAACAAGAAATTGGTTTTCACCAGTTTACTACTACCTTTTGCCTATAGGCTGAACCATTCTCAACTTGGTCACCTCTTTATAGGTTTTTGGTTTTGTTTTAATTTTGTTTTATTTAGTTAATTTGCTGTGTTGATATCACTCCTTTGAAAGGCTGAACCACTCTCAACTTGGTGGCCTCTTTACCAGTTTTTGACGTTGTTATTACAGTTGGTTTATTTTTCGTGAATTGGACGTGAATCAATTTCTTTGCAACTTCTTAGTTGTTTAGATTTATCGTGATACACTAGTGTGTGTCTAGGCACGCACGTCAGTATATACACGTTCTAATTGTCCGAACTTTGGCCGTCAAATGAGAGACGACGCCGACAATACTAACAATGGTTATAACAATATTTTCGTACTTACGCACTCTGTCACGCCATCCCTGTTACGCCCCCAGGCTCCAAACCATAAAAGGTACGCAGTTTGTATTGTACAGCACTCATTCGTCCAATTTCATAGCTGGAAGCCTTCCCGTTATCGGTATCGATGAATAATCACCCTATGGAAATTAACATGGGGATGAGCGGACTAGCTAGTAACTAGTCACACATTTACAACGTTATTGAGGGTCAGATTTTGCATTGAAAGCAGCTTAGCTGGCATTCCTACACGAGTTAATTTTTGTGAGGTGGGTCATTGCTCACGATTTCAACAGAATTTAAGCTTTCGTACCGCATTATTATTTTTCCCCAAGTACCTGAAATGTGCCCAACTATGCTTCAAGATATAAGACACTGACGCAATGGCGACGTGCTACAATGGCTTACAACCTCGACAATTGAATTGATGTGATGTTTGTTGCCTAACTTGGCGCAACACACTAGCGTGTGTCTAGATCTAAGCCGCAGAAGTGGCTGACTCAAGTAGCTGGCAGCTGTATTGGCCCATGGGCTCGGCTAAATGACCCCCCCTCCCCCCCCCCCCACTTACAAAGCTACAGGGGGTGTAATTTGGGGAGGGGGGAACGGGTGCAAGACTACCGTAAGATATTACTCCGACCTCTTCCACATTTTTAAAATTCACCTACCTTATTACAAAAGTACAAAATTTTGGCTGCTTCTCGTCTTTCGTCCCCCCCCCCCCCCCACAACTTTAGAAAAATCGACGCCCTTGTTTAGAAGTTTGTGCTGTTGATGTTTGTGATATTATTGGTGTTCAGAGACGTCTAGCTAAAACAAATTATTTCTAGTAATTATTTCACTAAAGGCGTCTATTAAATACAAAATCATGTCCAGTTATTTTTTTAACTAGAAAATGCACATCAGGTACCCCTCCAATGTTTGCGCAATCGGTAAAACGGTTAGCTAAACTAAATAATATATTTTTTGCTGACCGAAATAAATTTATTTTTATATGCCGGAAATCATTGGTTTTACTAGCTGTAATTACTGGAAATAATTACTAGAAATAATAGAAATAGTTTGTTTTTACTAGAAATCACCTTATCAGAATCAACGAGCATTCCGTCACACAGTTCGTCGGTAACTTTTTTTTTATTTCCCTTTTTTTTTTATTACTTATTCTGTTTAACCACCTGTTTACCTGTTTAACCACTCTGTGGGTGAGTATACCAAAGTTATTGCACGGTTTGTCCTGCTTTTACCAAAGTTATTACCATACTTTTGACATTTTCATTGTTTAAAAGTCTCCATCTAAAACTCTAATAACATAACTGGAGTGTTGCAACAATATCCCGAATAAGTAAACGTTGGACACGTTCAATGGGCATTGTTGCGCTATACTTGTTCAGCAATGATTATGACGTCATGCTTCGCCAACATCGTGAAAGCATGCAAGCACACCATTGTTATTAGAAAGATTAAGTGTAATCTGCTCATGCCTTCATGATTTTTGCAACTTCTAGTGAAAAATGTCTTTAAATCGTTAAGAAGTTATGTCAGAACCGAATCAACACCTTTGCAAAAATCACAGGGGCTCGTCACAACATACACGTACGTGCGGGCCAACATACAACGCGCGCAGTATAGTAAGAGGAGAAGAAGTCCCTGTGGCAAAGCCTCTATGACGAACCCCTGTGGCAAAAATGGGCCAGTGAAAGCGATTAGAGGACAGTTTTTATCGAATGCAATTCTCAGAATTAGAAAACATCTTCGGAGCCAAGTCGCCACGAACGACTTTCTTCCTCCTTGGACAGCATTTGATTGCTCATTGTTTAAAAGTCTCTGACTAATCACGTAGCATGAGATGCAACAATGTCCCAAATAGTAATAGTTGAAGCCACACTTTTGGAACAACGGGTCGGTATATGTGAATTATTGTATAGTATTTACGTCCAAGGTGGAAGCGTATCGTCCGAGACGTAGCCGAGGTCGTGCTACCTCCGAGGACGTAAAAACTATACGATGACTGCTTATATCGACCCATTGTTGCAAAAGTATGGCTGTAACTGTTTTGTTATCATACAACATAGTTTTTATTGAGATAAATGAAGGAATTCAACGTGTACACTTTTAGGTGGATCTGATCATTTTAAGGAAAAGGTTCAAAGGGTTTTAGCGAGCGTTAATCATTCCTGGTCATCTACCGACGAAGCCCTAAGGCCCTATGTCTGCAGCACCCGGATGAATTTGTAATGCAACAATGGATCAGTGTTTTTTTTATTTTTGTTTACTAGTTTGTTCCCTCGTCCTTGGTGCTGAACAATCACGGAGTGTAATATGGAGTTCCAATGATTGTTGGTACACGTATACATCTTTTACTTTTGCCGGATATTGTTATAATTAGCATAGTGATCAATGCCAAACAATGGCGAACGTGTTGTTTGTGAAAGTATCCAATGTATAATTATACTAAAGAATGTACAAAGACCATTGTTGTAACTGTATGGTTAAGTTATTTAGGTTTGTTTGTTTGCTTATTCACGGATCTTTAACCAATTATTTACATGGAGCCTTTGAAACAACAAAAATGATGAAAGTATAGTAATAAGTAAACACTTTCGTTAGCCATTGTTGTTGATTGTTGTAATGGCATAAGAACAGTTGGGGAAACAATGTGAAAAATAAATATGCATGTATTGGGCCATTGTATTGGGACATTGTTGGACCAGCTTATTTTACACTAATACAATACACTAATTATACTATTATGGACACTTTTGGAATAATGTAGCGACAGCCACAACATCAAACGAAGCAGCAACATTGACTGTGACGTCACGGTTCACAAACAACGTGAAGACATGGAAGCACACGATTGTTATTACGAACATTCAGTGTAATTTGTCCACGCCTTCATTGCTGCAACTTATAAAGAAAAATACCATAAAATCGCTAAACAGTTATGTCAGAACCGGTTGAAGCATGGTAATAAAACACTTATTGTCACGCTTTTACGAAAATGGATCAGTGTAAGCAATTTAAAGGACAGTTTTTATCGAATGCAGTCCTCGGAGTTAGAAAACAACCTCAGTGGTAAGCCGCCTCGTCTAGCTGAAAATCTGTCAAAAATGATGAGTCCTAGTGTTAACGGATTGAGTATGAGCGAAAATTGTCTACTGAATAGTGAAATTGAAATAGAGCTAAAAAAAAAAAAAGGAAATAGGCTTACACCCAAAACCCTAAAAACAATTCCCCAGGTAAAAATACATCCCCCCTATGAAAAAATGTGAGAAAGATACGACGACGGTAGGCCTAAGTAGTGACATAAGCCTAACGAAAACAGCAGAAGTTAAGGGCCGGACTTCACCTCAAATCCAAAAAAAAAGCCTAAAAAGGGCCTAAATGACTTCCAAGAAATAAATCGAAAGTGGGCCCACCCCCGCCTAAAAGCACCTGACACTTTGCATATCATAAAATTAAGTTAGCTGTGAAAAGGACGAAAATAAGTTGATTATGGGGAAAATAAACCCTTTGAGGAAAAAAACGAGAAGTTGCTTCTTGTCAGCATATCAACACGAAAAGAAATTGCATGTTTATTTAAGGTTAGGGGTGATTCCTGAGGGCATTTGGTTGAAAAAAAAATCCAATTTTGTCCAAATTTGGGCTGAAGGTCAGTTTTACCATTAAACTTGGTTTTGCACTGTTTGAGGACAATCGAAGTATTAGGTACCGATGATTAGGTACCGATTAGTAACAAATGTCTGTACCCTAGTTTGGCATGATTTCTAGACAACCCCTAGAGCTAAAAAAAACTCTACCTTATGCGGACATTTTTTTAGACAATTACGGACTACTGAACTAAGGAAATCATTGAAACTCGTGTCGTTGAGTGTTAATGATCATATCAAAAAACCAAAACTGGTAAAAGGGGCCGCCAAGTTCCGAATGGTTCGGCCCATCAAAGGAGTGATATCAACACACCAAAACATTCGCCAACTTAATCGCACCGCGTAATAGTTCGAAGGTTAAATAAAAACTAGAACAGTGCTACTTTCGATAGCAATGTTCAAGTTTTCATTTAACGTCCGAAGTATTATTCGGTGCGATTAAGTTGGCGAATGTTTAGGTGTGTTGATATCCCTCCTTTGAAGGGCCGAACCATTCGGAACTTGGCGGCCCCTTTTACCAGTTTTGGTTTTTGATATGATATCACTCCTTTTTTTAAAATTGTGTATTGGCTCAACTCCACTACTGTGCAGATGTTTACTATAAAGTGCCACGTCAACAAGAAATTGGTTTTCAACAATTTGCTACTACCTTTTGCCTATAGGCCGAACCATTCTCATCTTAGTCACCTCTTTATGGGTTTTTGGTTTGGTTTTAATTTTGTTGTAATTTGTATTACAATATTTAGTTAGTTTTGGTGTGTTTATATCACTCCTTTGAAAGGTCGAACCACTCTCAACTTAGTGGCCTCTTTACCAGTTTTTGGCTTTGTTTATTTTGCTTTGTTTTTACAGTTGGTTTATTTTTCGTGAATTGGACGTGAATACAATTTCTTTGCAACGTTGTTTAGATTTATCGTGATGCACTAGTGTGTGTCTAGGCACGTACGTCAGTATACACGTTCTCATTGTCCGAACTTTGGCCGTCCAATGAGAGACGATGCCGACAATACTAACAATGGTTATAATAATATTTTCGTACTTACGCGCCCTCTCACGCCATCCCCGTTACACCCCCATGCTCCAAACCATAAAGGTATGCAGTTCGTCTTGTACTGCACCCATTCGTCCAATTTCATAGCTGAAAGCCTCCACGTTATCTCGGTATGGATGAATAATCACCCTATGGGATTTAACATGGGGATGAGCGAATTAGCTAGCTAGCTAGTAGCTAGCTAACACACTTACTACGTTATTGAGGGTCAGATTTTGCAATGAAAGCAGCTTAGCTGACATTCCTACACGAGTTAATTTTTGTCAGGTGGGTCATTGCTCTCGATTTCAACACAATTTAAGCTTTTGTACCGCATTATTATTTTTCCCCAAGTACCTGAAATGTGCCCAACTTCAGGCCTAGTGTGTCTCCGCGAAGTAGACGTTTTATTGTTTTTGGAGCTTAATTGTTAGAGCGTAATCGTTAGAGTGTAATTGTTGTCAGATGGTGGCTCACTAGCAGACTGTGTCTTTTAACTGAAACCAACTTATACGTGATTTCAGCATACTGGTGTAAATTCCCCATACGGTAGAAATCTTTGCAAATCATTTATATCGGTGTCTTGGGTCCAATAACAATGAAAAACTCAACAGGGAAATGTGGGAACGTGTCCTTCATAAAGAGAAAGTGTCCTCAATAACGTTGATTTGTGTTACTGGTGACTAGTAACTAGTAACTAGTGACTAGTAACTAGTAACTAGTCCGCAGGCTCCCATGTTAATTCTCATAGGGTATAACGACACGTCTACATCTCATTAGGGAAAGTTGCCAGATCTAAATTTCGGCAGACAGGTAAAGCGTCATATGGGGAAGTGCCTTTTTCTAAAATGGGGGTTGCAGCTAGAAGCACATGGTCCTGAAGTGGCTCGTAAGTGCAAAATTATTGTTGTAACTATTATTTGTATTGTCATCCAACAGTCGATTATAACATGCTTAAGTGTTACACGCGTATCGTTTCAGTACCTAATTGTCAGAATTCATTGTTGTTGCAAATAGGTGGTTCACGAAATGAGAGAGAGAAGGTGGGCCCGTCGGTCTGTCAGTGCGACGGTGTGTCAGTGTGGCGGAGTAACAGAGTGTGCAGTGCTTTGTAGATTGTGTACGCGGTACATTGTGGATTGAGTGTGTGGTGCAGAGCAGATTGTGTATGCGGTGCATTATAGATTGTGCGGTTAGTATGGTCCTACGGCATTTGAGAGAGGACAAGGGTGGTTGCTATAGCAGTGTTGTGGTGGTTGGTGTACTTGTGAATAGCGTAAGTTTACCTTTTAAGTTTTGGGGCGCATAGCGACAGGCTAGGGCCTCAATAAAATCAAATTATGGTTCACGAAGAGACGGAGTATCTTTTATTGCGAAGGGTTGGTCGTTTGGTCTTTTTTTTCCCCACCAAATCCAAATCATTTTTTTTTACGGTACGCGAATTCAAAATGAATATTCTGCCCCACGACCCGAATAAATTTCTCATTACTGGTTCAATAAGACACAGGGTATCTTTTATTCCATAGGAATTGATTAGGTCCTTGCAATTACCGTACTGTTACGCTTGTTATTAATTTGTTTGGAATGACAATAGCAAATGTGAAAATTATGAATGAAAATAAAATACCTCCAGACAAAAAAGGTAGGGGTGACAATTACACCGTGATTCACAGGCCTGTGAAAGTCGTGATATCCACCCAAAACCAAAACTGGTAAAAGAAGCCGCCAAGTTTACAAAAAGGGTCGGCCTTTCAAAGTAGTGATATCATTCAACCAGGGAAACACCGCCAAGGTTAATCCTATTAGCCAAGTTAATCGCACCGAATAATACTTTGGACGTTAAATGAAAAGTTGAAGATTGCTACCGCTAGTATTCAAAGAATTCGCCACCATTCACCCAGTTGCTATGTTTTTCCAAAATAATGGAACATTCGGAAAGCCCAGGTAGACTTTCATTTCGGCGGCATCATCGGCATATATTATAATTCCATTGTACTACGTGAACCAGATTCATACATTCAGTCCAATATTTTCTTCTTTAGTTGTCATTTTACAATAGTGTCATGTTATGGATATTTATCTGTAACTTATTTCATTAAGCTACGTCATTTACAAAAGAAGATATGGCCAAACGAAGTTTCTGAATTTATAATAAGCTTTCAGTTCGCCAAATTAATGCCGACAAGCCCACAAGAAAATGTTTTAGTAATTAATAAACCCGCAGTTTTGATGTGATGTTAAAAAAATTGTGTAATTAAAAGTATTAAAAATAAATTAAAATAAATTAAATAAAAAAAAAATAGGTTTAGGTCAAAAAATACGATTTCAGGGATGTACTCTAAATTGCTACTTTTCAGCTTACCAACACCCAAAGAAATTGCATGGTTATTTAAAGCGAAAATATTGAATTTACAAAGTAAGCAACTTTTCCACTGTTAGTTTCTTCCTGTGCTTTGTTTGGCATCCTTGCTTCCGTGGTTCAGCAATAGGACTGATTGTATCGATCGTTGCAGATTGTATAGATTTATTTTAGTTCCGTGTTTCAGCATTGACTTTTCACAACACATTATTTTCATTGTACAATTGCCCATTTTCAATCGTGAGGCCCTGACCCTGAAGGCGCAAAGCTTCGTCGTTGCACAACTCACCATTTTCTTTTTTTTTTCCGTGCCGGCTCACCCACGAAACAGATCACCAAATTACAATAGTTTATTGCCAGTCCTTGTCCCTGAGACATGCACCCGTCACCAGAGAAACGATGTAACAGTACAATTTCCAAGTTCAACCAGAGTTTGATGACATCCACCCAAAACCAAAACTGGTATAAGAGAAGCCACCAAGTGTCCAAAAGGTTCGGTCTTTGAAAGTAGTGATATCATTCTACCAGGGAAAGGCCGCCTACCCAAAATCTGAAACATGATCTTAGCCAGAAATTTCCCTGGGCTTCATCCTCGGAGAGACCACTTTTTCGATTGGTCGATCATTCCGGAGTTACGGGTCCCTGAACGATCGTTTTGATTGTTTTACATTGTTTTTACCATTGTAATTAGGGAACAATGCCACTCAGCAAACTCCAGATCCATTCTTCGTGCACGTGGTATGTCTTTGCTAAAAAGTTGATTGTTGAAGGGTTGTTCGTTGTTCGTTGCCTGGGAATCTGGCTGTTGCAGACATAGGGCCTTAGGGCTTCGGGCAGATGACCAGGAGTGGTTAACGCTCGTTAAACCCTTTAACCCTTTAACGTTGTTCTTTGTTATGCTTTGCGTGGTGAGTAGGTCAGCTATCCGGGCATAAACAGGTTGCTTCCTGTCTGCAGGGTGATTTTATGTAACAGTTGGAGTTATCTTGTTGATTTGAGTTGTAGTATTTGTACTTAGAAGCGTGCAGTTTCGGACCAGGGATCCTGGGAAATAAATGAAATGCAATGAAAGAATCCGTGCTTCACCTAAACGCATATACATTTAAACCAAACTAAGGTATGTTGTTAATTTCGAGCTCGAAATTGACAGCTAGAAACGATAGAATGGCGGATTTATTTCGTAAATGCAGGCTTTCAGACCTGAGTTAAATTGTTTCAAAGTGTTCAGCAACAATGCATCCATAAACCTTTGTAGCACGACGCCATAGCCGTACAAAAGGTACACGTATTACTAACAAAAACGTTAAGTGTGCCGTAAAAAAGGGGGCTATATGATTGAAGTTTCACTTTACTTGTTAAAATGTACACAAATAAAATTTGGATGATTTTTAATTGAAATAATCAAATGTACAGTTGAAAAAATTGCATCTGTTTGGGTGCTGTTGTGCTTTACTAATCATATATTTAAAACGTAAAGCACAACAGCACTTAAACAGATGCAATTTTCTCAATTGTACATTTGATTATTTCAATTAAAAATCATCCAAATTTTATCCGTGTACATTTTAACAAGTAAAGTGAAACTTCAATCATATAACCCCTTTTTTTATGGCACACTTGACGTTTTTGTTAGTAATTATCCACCCAAAACCAAAACTGGTAAGAGAAGCCGCCAAGTTTACAAAAAGGGTCGACCTTTCAAAGTAGTGATATCGTTCAACCAGGGAAAGGCCGCCAAGGTTAATCCTATCAGCCAAGTTAATCACACCTACTAATAGTTCGAAAGTTAAATGAAAACTAGAAGATTGCTACTAGCGGTAGCAATCATCAAGTTTTCATTTAACGTCCAAAGTATTATTCGGTGCGATTAACTTGGCTAATAGATTTAACCTTGGCGGCCTTTCCCTGGTTGAATGATATCACTACTTTGAAAGGCCGACCCTTTTTGTAAACTTGGCGGCTTCTCTTACCAGT
Source organism: Lithobius niger (assembly GCA_023313725.1). Lineage (NCBI taxonomy): Eukaryota > Metazoa > Arthropoda > Chilopoda > Lithobiomorpha > Lithobiidae > Lithobius > Lithobius niger. The sequence goes on from JAHWFP010108324.1 coordinate 89,745, forward strand.
TTTGGTTTTGGGTGGATATCACAACTTTCATAGGCCTGTGAATACAAAGAATTCCACTGTCTAATAGTCACCTCTACCTTTTTTGTCTGGAGTGTCTATAAATTTTCTAATTCATAATTCTTACGTTTGCTATTGCCCAATTAGCCGTTACACCAGCCAAATGGACATGGTTTGGCGTATTGTATGCCCATGTTTGGCATGCTTAAGTCTATTTAATCCGATTTTTGAGCGCACTGGCTAACAAACGCTGATTTTCGTTCGCTTCGCTCACTCAATCAGCGCATCCCCCTTCACTTGGCTCTCCCGAGGTAAACGTTAATCATTATGAACACATACTACAAACTCACGGAATGGTAAATGTTCATACAGTTTTAATATTCTGGTGGCAGACGAAGATTACTAAAACTAATCAACTCGTCAGCTGTTTAAAATTACTCGTCACTTACACTAGACTGCAAGAACAGTAAGTCTACATAAAATAAAATGTCCGCGTCACGTTATTGAGGACACTTTTTCTCCATAAAGAACACGTTCTCACCTGTTGTGACGATGTGCATTTTGTTTCCTAATCTTCTTTCCAGCAAAATTGTCCCTTTTATCGTGGTGGGGCAGATAATTCAGTTTGGATTCATATACCGTAAAAAAAAAGACCAAACCTTTGCAATAAAAGATAAAGATATTCTGTCTCTTAGTGAACCATTTGCAAAAACAGTGCATTCTGACAATATAAGTACTGAAACGATAAGCGTGCAACACTTAAGCATGTTATAATCTACTGTTGAATGACAATAGAAACAATGGTTACAACAATAATTTTGCACTTACGAGCCACTTCAGGGCCACGTGCTTCTAGCCGTAACCCCCATTTTAGAAAAAGGCACTTCCCCATATGACGCTTTACCTGTCTGCCGAAATTTAGATCTGGCAACTTTCCCTAATGAGATGTAGACGTGTCGTTATACCCTATGAGAATTAACATGGGAGCCTGCGGACTAGTTACTAGTTACTAATTACTAATTACTAGTTACTAGTTACTAGTTACTAATTACTAGTTACTAGTCACCAGTAACACAAATCAACGTTATTGAGGACACTTTTTCTCCATGAAGGACACGTTCCCACATTTTCGTGTTGACGTTTTCTTTGTTACTGGACCGAAGACACCTGATTCAAACGATTTGCAAAGATTTCTACCGCATGGGTAATTTACACCAGTATGCTGAATTCACGTATAAGTTGGTTTCAGTTAAAAGACACGGTCTGGTAGTGGGATTGATTGATTGATTTATTGATTGATTTATTACGCAGAAAACTGGTCCTGGACCAGGCATTCTGCGACTAACTACATATAAGTACAGAGAAATTAGGACACAGAGAAAACTATTGAACATAGAGTAGCACCCCGGGGGCAACAAAAGTAAGGAACCACCAGAACACAGATCAGAACACACAGACCCCGGGCTTGGTACAAGGAAAGGGAAATGAAGGAAGGTGAAAAGGTGACAGCACGAGACCCACACTACAAACGAACCCCAGTATCCTGAACGAAACTAGCTACAGCCGACAGCCTACCTGTAAACACGCAACCATCATTCAGGGACAGAAGACCATCCACAGATTGACCGGCATGGAAGTATCGAGCCAGACCCATCCGCTGAACACGGAAGACTGTACAGTGGAGCAGAAAATGTTCCGGTGTGAGATCCACTCGACACACCGGACACAAAGGAGAGTCCAACCAGCCCATCCGATGACGATGAGCCTCGAGAAGGGAGTGCCAAGTGTGCAAACGCGAGAGAGCCCTAGCAGTCGGCACCGGGAATCTATCAAGGACCGTTGAACGACTGCAAACAGGATGAATGCGGAAGAGATCGCGTCCCGCCGTTGACGCGCGCCACTCAGTGGTCCACAGGTCCATGCACCACCCAGTGAGCACTGGGCGCCTCGACTGGACAGACAAGTGAACACAGAGAGAGCCTACATCACTATCAAATGCTCCCGCCTTCACCAGGCCATCCGCAAAATTCCCATGCAAGCCTGCATTGCTGCGAACCCAACGCAAAAACACCTGGCCACGATGTTGCGCTGCCCACAACTTCCTACATATGGAGTATACAACCGGGTCTGCTAGTGAGCCGTCATCTGACAACAATAACACTCTAACAATTACGCTCTGACAATTAAGCTCCAACAACAATAAAACGTCTACTTGGCGGCGACACACTAGCGTGTGTCTAGATATGTATGATTAAAACTGTCCTCTAAATCGCTTACACCGGCCCATTGTTGCGAAATTGAAATTGAAATTTGTTTAATATGAGCCATAGCCCAAGGCCAAGCGCCCAATCACAAACTACACCACACAATACCACACAATACCACACAATACCACACAATACTACAAGCTACTGTACCACAAATTACCACTCTCCGTACCACTTACTATCCACAAACCACTACCTTACGAAACTTCCCACCCTTACCGGTATCCCAGATTACATGGCCTGATCCCGGTTGCGTGTCCTGGTAGGCCCATCCGCACATAACTGAGAATCTGAGAGAAACTGAGGCGATCGGGTAAAAGGACAGTGGGGAGGTCTACACGTATATTCCTGACCTCCTCACAAAGTGCGCAATCGCACGCAGTCGTTGTCCCAACGACTGACATATTGTCCAAGAGAGGAGATCTTCAACAGTTGGATTCCCCTGGACTAACTTAGTAAAAGACAAACGGAGGGGCCGCAAGGCTTCACACGAAAGCAGTAAGTGTTCTGTAGTGAACTCAACTTTGCAACGTGGACAGAGGGGTGATCCAGTCCAACCAAGGCGGTACCGATGCGCGACAAGAAGGGAGTGGCCTGTGCGGAGGCGAGATAAAATCCTCCCCATCCACAGTGGGAACCGATCATGGGGAGACAAGAAACACAAGCTGGCTGAAAACGGAAAAGGGTCCGTCCATTGGGGGCTGCCCGCCACTCGTCCACCCATTTCACACCCACCCACGCTCGCAGGCACGGTCCCTTCGCCTTCGCAGAGACCACCGGACAGATGGCGTGAGAGCCATACCCAACAGCAGTCTTCGCCACAGCATCTGCCTGCTCATTTCCCACAATCCCAGCGTGACCCCTAACCCACTGAATACACACTGGACCCAGACCAGTAGCCGTCCATAGCTTCCGGCATACCTCATACACCAGAGGATCACACAAATCCAAGGAAGCAATTGAGCGTCTCAAGACATCAATTGCTGGCTGCGAGTCCGTACAAATTGTGAAACCCTGAAGATCCAGTTCCAGGGCTACGTCCAGGGCAACCGAAAGAGCACACAGCTCACTCATGGTGCTGGAGGAGGCAAACTCAAGCCTCCTACCATACAGAATTTTCAGAGAAGGAATTGCCACTCCAACTCCACCTGACCACGACTTCCTGAAGAATGACGCGTCGCAATAAATGAAACACCCTGTCGGTAGAGCTGAAAAGATGGTGTCCAGCCTCGGGCACCAAACCCATGGGCAGAAAGCCTTCGGTCGGCAAACCCGCAAAGGAGAAATTGATGCCACCTCACGAAGAAGAGCAACCCCACACCCAGGTGGCCCGAGGGAACCCAGCACCAGCGTGCTAAGCGTGAAATAGTCACACATGATCTGGCCAACCGGATCATACTTTCCTCTGCTTGCATTGCGGATGCACAAAATGCACAACAGCTCAGCAGCACGAAGATGCAATGGCGGTTCACATGACTCAACCCAGAGGGCCTGAACTGGGGTCGTCAGAAGGCAGCCAGAGATGATCCGCAGGCATTCATTAACAGACACTTGCAATGACTTAATGTGCTTCTTGGAGGGACACAAAAACGGAAGGCTGTAATCCAGAACTGACCTGATGAACGACCTGTATACCATAACCATAGAACCACGCTTCATACCATCAATCCTGGAGAGTCTCTTAAGGATGGAGACTCTGCTCCGAATCCTGCTACGCAGCCGGGATGCATGCTGCTCCCACTCCAACCTCTCATCCAGTATGATACCCAGATATTTGACCGACGATGCCTGCCTAACAACAGTGCCGCCAACCCGTATGCTCAAAGGCTCCACACGCCGCACTCGGGACCGACTGAATACAACAAGCTCAGTCTTGGATGGTGCAAGGAGCAGACCCCTGTCACCTAGCAGAGCTGAGATACGTGCTACAACAACCTCCGCACACTGACAACACTCTTCCGGGTCATCTCCCGAGAACCACAGAGCAACATCATCCGCGTAGCAAACAATGTTGGTCGTCTCGCCAATTTCCAAAAGGACATCATTGATAGCTACCGCAAACAAGAGAGGACTCAGGCAGCTCCCTTGTGGAAGCCCCCGGCCAGAATTGGCTTCCGCCGACCAGAACCGACCAGCCCTCGTTACAAATTTGCGATCGCCCAGGAGGGCACAGATTGCACTGACTAAGCCTGTCCCTACACCCATTTTTGCCAGGCCGTAACGAACCCAGGCAACACCCACCGTATCATAGGCGGCCCTGATGTCCAGGAACACAGCAACAACCATGCGACCATGCATCCATGCCTCATAGATTCCAGAAAGAAGGTACATCACTGCATCCTGGGCACTCCTACCCGCCCGATAACCAAACTGCACCGGGGCAAGGCAGTCATAGTATTCCAGGTGCCATTCCAGCCTCCTGATGAGCATACGCTCATAAACTTTCCTCACATTGGAAAGAAGCGAGATCGGCCTGTAATTCGAAACCAAAGACCGCACAGACCCTGTTTTGTGAACAGGGATAATGATGGAGTATAGCCACGATTCGGGAATCGGACTCCCTCCAAACATAGCCTGGAACAGAGCTAACCCTTCCCTAACAGCCGCAGCATTCAACGACTTAAGTCTCCTGTATGTGACACCATCCACACCTGCGGCCCCAGCATCTTTACACTTGCTGAGAGCAGTCAGAAATTCAGACGAATCCCAGGGTACATCAACGGGAGAGTCCCTTGCACCCGCAACACTTTCCGATGGCTGTAGACCAGATGGAAGAGCATACACACTCCCAAAGCGCTCACAAAAGGCGTCAGCCATGGCCTCACCCCTGAGAACCGGACCAGACTGATCCTGTGGATCATACACCCATGTCAGCACTGGAGCAGTGGATCCATGAGCAAGGACTCGCCATGCACACCCCACAGATGCTGCCGTACACATTTTCCCACACACACGGTCTGGGTACAGGTCACGCTCTCTACGTATCAGATATGACGATTCACGCGACGTCCCCTGATACACTAACCAGGTATAATCGCATGTACACCTTTTCCATTGCCGATACGCCTGCCGCCTATCCTTGACAGCCCGAGTGCAGAGAGTAGTCCACCAAACTGGTTGAACCCTACTCGGACCACTTTGCAGAACATTACGCCTACCCTTAGCAGTCAAATTGCACCTCAGATTAGCTTTCACCCACCCATCCAGGATACCGTTAGAGACACGCGGTCTCTGACGACACCGTGGGCTCTGTGGCATTGCACTACCAAGAGGGCGCAGAATCACGGGGAAGTGATCGCTGCCCCTCTGGTCATCAGAAACCGAAAAATAGAACCTCTTTTCTAATCCCGGCGTGCATAGAAAGAAGTCCAGTACAGACTCTTGCGGGGAACCCCGTTGCCACCGGGAAAAGGTTGGCGACCCATCTTGCACGACCCTAAGACCAACCTTGTCAATAGCATTGGCAAGATTACGACCCCTTGTATCCGTGCGGACAGATCCCCAATCTTGATGATGCGCATTGAAGTCGCCACACACTACAAACGGACTCCGGAACTGACCAAACCACTCTGTCCACGCTGTTGTTGACTGGCTTTTCGTTGCATGCACAACAACAACCGTTATCCACTGATTAGATGTACAGACTTTAATTGCACATGCGACTAGCCCCACATGACTAATATTAATTGGACAAGCAACATAGGGAACCGTCCATCGAATAAAAATCCCTACATTTCCTTCAGCTACAAAATCCGCCTGAAAAGCTGCTGCACCAGTAAAATTTGGAAGGTTCGTTTCCTGAACTGCCAAAATATCTGCATCCTGAAGGAGATTTTCTATCTCAGCTAGCTTAGATCTCATGCCTCGCACATTCCAGGAGGCAATCTTGAACATGCACGACATAGGGGAGAACATAACAAATCTAACCTAACACATCATGGAAAACTACCCGACCTCCCCAGTGTCCCTCATACAACACACAACTTCCCCAGGATCCAGGACAGGTACAATTACACCACTACTTGATAGTGAAATCCCAGTCTGTAAATCACTACTTACAACTCCAACCCTAGACTGAACCTCCACCTCAACTCCTGCACAATAATTATGATCAACACCATTTAAAACTAGATCATTCACTTGAGCAACATCAACCTCAACACTTTCAACAACCTCAATTCTCTCCTCTACATCATTTGGACCTACTTCCTGACACATAACATCTTCTTCACGCACAACGAACGTGTTTCTCTCAACATTTACATTGGGCCGACTTCCCTGACTTCTTTGTGCGTCCTGTGATGCACGGGACCTGTTACCCCTCTTTTTCTTTTTGGCAGGTGGTGCAGAGCCCCTGTCGTCATCTGCAGCATTTCCATTCGGCATGACACACATCACATCCTCACATCTGGCATGAAATTCACCACCGTCTCCGTCACTAAGATGCACAACAGCTGCTTGGGCCCCGCCCAGCAAGGGACTCAGCCCCGTACCTGGTACTGTATTTCTGCACTCCGTTGGGTTGCCAGCCGTACGAACAAGAACTTTGTCTCTTGCTGAGGCGGAACTTACTTCGCCTGCATCCTGATGCAGCTGCACCTGCCCACCACCCATCGCTACTCTCGCACTTAAGTGTTTGCTTCGGACTACATCATGCGCAACCTCTGCCTGTGCCTCACGCAGGTGGCTGCAGAGATCACGTGGGTCACTGTATTGCGCACAAGTTGGGCAGAGGATGCTCACGCACTCTCTTCTGAAATGTCCACGCATAGAGCATCTTAGACATAATGGCGCCCGATCTACCACTACCATCAGTGCTGGCACCCCCTTTACAACAAAAGTATCAGGTACATCATCAATCGTCTTGAAAGACTTCAGTTTGAAAGTGACAATGCGGACTCCAGTTTCGCACACTTCCTCACCACGAATGACGAGCTTCTCAAACACATGTGATTCTAATGTACCAAAGTCCTTCATAGCCGCCGCCACATCAGCCGGTGTGGTGCTGCGCGGGAGCCAGTGGATTCTGGCCTGCACTGGCTGATCCTGCAAATCAAAAATCTCCACTGGACATCCATTAATGGTCATCTTAGCAGCAAACAGCTTTCTTTTCGCTGCCGGGGAAGTGAGCTCAACTTCAAAAGCGTTCCCTAACCTCATCGTACAAACTGCACTGATCCCCTCTTTCCCCACAACATCTTTCACAAAAAGATACACTTGAGTTAATGGATAAGGTTTGCCTCTATCACCACACACTAGGACAAGGGATTTGGTCATGTCCGCGGATAACAGCCCCCCACCGTACACCTTCCGTAGAGTCATGATTCCACGGGAGCGGTTTCGTTGAGTGTCCACTGATGACCTGTTTACCACTCTGTCCCTTAAACCTTCTTCAACAGCAGGCACTTGACTTACAGCAGCAGAGAAAAGTTTTTGCACTGCCTGCAGAACGTCATTTTTCTCATTCACAGTGTCGACCTCACTACCTTGTGACGACTCCATCTCACTCTCTTGCACATTATCTCCCCGACTTGCATTGTCTCTGGTTACATCCAAAACTGACCGAACTCCTAGTGACCGCACTGCATCAGCAGAAATGCCACGCTTCGTCGCCTCCTTCAACACTTGCTCAAAAACATCATCTGCAACTATACCCATGTTCATTTCAGCCGACGTTATCACCTTCGCATTTACTAAATCCATAAGCAGACCATCAACGTCAGCCGCCATTTTTTCACCCAGACTGATGAGGGATCATAAGAATAGGGAAAGAATATTGTGCGAACAATAATATTAATTATGGGCATGCATATACCAGAATTTAAACAATGGTTCATTCTTGCAGCCTTTCGATTACCGAAGGGTATAACATGCATGGATACAACAACGGTGGAGTGGTATGCACTTATTTATTGTACTACGGGCTGTGCACCAGAGTTAGCACAATTTAAACAGTGGTTCATTGTTGCAGCCGTAGGGTTGCTGAAAGTTAATGCATGGCTACAACAATTGTTAGTTTGTTATCAAGAACCGCGGTCCTTATGTAAGCCTCAGCATGAACTTTCACGTTAAACGCAAAAATCCTATAATTTCGCCCAGAATTGAAATAGACCAACGAAATTCGGTATTTGGGGTCGTGTCGTAACTATTTCACTGCATTACAAATTATGCAGTGAATCAAACCGTCCGGCGTTCACAGCATGGCCATTTCTTGTTGTTGTTGTTCTTCTTGTTCTTGCTCTTGTTGTTGGACTCTTTGGCCTCCCCTGGAGATCGAACCAATGAACTGATTTTAAAGTTCTATAGTTTAAAACGTAGGTATGGACAAGGCCAAGATACTTTCGAATGCTATTTTAATTTGACTACAATATTCATGTAACGGAAAGCCAAATGGGCTCGAATTTTTTCTCTCACCTAGAGTTCGAACCAATGTACCGATTTTCAATTGTTTGTAGCTTAAAATGTAGGTATTAACAATGACCAGGATCTTTTGAACGCGATTTTAATGTGACTGCGGTATTCTCGTCGGCAGAGCATTTATTATTGTAGAGCACTGGGCAGAAATCATTAAGTGGAGTAACAAATTCTTGCAAATCGAGCTAAAAACATGAAATTTGGTGCACAAGTCTTTCTTAGCAGTAAAAATAAACGGCCTTGGACCCCCCCCCCCCCCAAGGGTCCCCAGTTCCCCTCCTCCCCAGCATCCCCCTGTGTCCCCTAACAGAGGCTTGGGCAACAGATTCTTGCAGATCAAGCTAAAACAAGATATTTGATGCACAAGTTGTTCTTAACAGCACAAATCGAATCAGCCATGGAATCCCCATGATATACCCCCAAGAGCCCCAAGCGCCCCCTTGTGCCCCCTCACTGAGGTTTGACCAACAAATTCTTAACCTCAGAGGAGCAACTGAAAGGGGATTTATTTATTTATTTATTTATAACTTTAGACATCATTGTCCCAATGGACTGAGATGAAACTTAATTCAACAAAAACAACAACAACAAAACTTATAAGTGAAGTAAACTGACACATTACAAAACAAAATTTCCAGGTAAAGACCAGTATGCTTATATGGTTTCAAAATACACCCAAATCTCAGGAATTGCACTGATAAATAACAACATTTATACAGGGTGGGGCAGAAAGGACGGAACACCCTTGGCAATCAAAGATGGTTAATGTTAGGATGATGAAACTTTGCATGGTATGTAGGCGAACGGGGAGCCAACTAACCATGAATCGATCACTGACCTTGACGCATATTTTCAAGGTCATCGTGATGCTAACTTTTTAACTATGCTTCGTAAAACCCCACTGTAAATTAGAAACTTGTAGACAGTGGCAAGGCATGGCCAAAAAACAGAACGAAATTCGGTACGTTAGTTTAGGAGTTACGAGCATTACAAGAAACATTCTGTTGTGCTGGCCGAGTGGCTTTCCTGCCAAACAGATCTGTCAGGCTCCTTCGTACACTATGCATTGTATTTGTAGGTAATGGTGTTGGCAGCATACGCAAATTGGCATAATTCATTAACAGTGATCAGCTCTGAAATAAAATCAGAAATGTTTACCTGAGAGAGGAACAACATTAGTTTCATTTCTAGACGACCACGGTGACTAAACTATGCCAACTTGCATAAGATGCTGTAGTTTGCAGCACCATTCTGTTTATTCGTATAATGTAGCAGGTTGTGTTGAGCTAGTGTCGAGTCATCAGTGTGTCAGTTGCTGTTTGTTTCCAAGCATGCTTCATGTACTTTGAGGACCACTGGACTTAATTTTACACTCACTGTTTGGCAGGAAAGCCACTCGGTCAGCACAACAAAATGATGCTTGCAATTTTCGTAACTCCTAAACTAGCGTACCGAATTTCGTTCTGTTTTTTGTAATGGCCATGCCTTGCCAATGTCTACAAGTTTCTAATTTAAACTGGAGTGCTACGAAGCATAGTTAAAAAGTTAGCATCACGATGACCTTGAAAATATGCGTCAAGGTCAGTGATCGATTCATGGTTAGTTGGCCCCCCCGTTCGCCTACATACCATGCAAAGTTTCATTATCCTAACATTAACCACCTTTGATTGCCAAGGATGTTCCGTCCTTTCTGCCCCACCCTGTATAGAGTAAATCTGTAATACGCAAATATTTAAGCTATAACAACGATGTTTTCCTGAAAAATCAGAAAAACACTAAAAGCCTACATATTTATATATATATATTTATATATATATTCTTTCTTTTTTTTTTAACTTCAGACAAATTTCAGAAAGAACGTTTCTAAGCCATCTAACCAAGCAACAAAATTTACGGAAAAATTCAATCCTCTGTCTTAGTAAACATTCGTAATGGTTCAAAAACAGTGCCCCAAAATGTCAATGTTTCCAAAACAACCAGTCAGTCAAAATTGCACAGAAGGTCCTCACAAACAAACCTGTCCAGTCTGTTTTTAAAGCTAAACACAGAAGGAGCATCGACCACTTCTTGGGGCAGATTATTCCATAAAGACACACTTCTACAACTAAAGGAATTTTTCACTGCATCGTAATGTACACTAACAACTTTCAGTTTAAAAGAAGATCCTCTAGTGTGATGAGTATCTGGTTGCAAAGCAAAGAAAACAGTATGTTAACTTGGGCAAAAGATCATGCAAAACTTTATACATATAAATTAAACAGCCTCTTTGTCTTCTCTGTCTTAAGGATGGAAGTTTTAAACAACGAAGACGTTGCCCGTATGTCAACATTCATGAGGTTACAGACTTTTTATTAAAACGTCTTTGAACGTTTTCAAAAATTTGTGAATCTTTTATGTAGAGTGGATCCCAGAAAGGAATACCATATTCCAGGATAGGGCGGACTAAGGATTTGAACAGAGTGATAAGGACAATTTGCTCTTTGGAGGTGATTGTTCATCCAATCATGAAAGCAACTGCCATTGCCTTTTTGGTGCACGCTTTGACTTGCTGGGAGAACGTAAAGGATTGCTCAACAACAACACCTAGGTCCTTCATAGGTCCTTTTAGGTCCTTCATACTGGTAACTCTTGCAATCTCCACCCCATTTAAAAAATAGGGACAGTTTGAATTATCACGACCTACATGTAAGATTGTAACCTTATCAACATTGATGGGTAATTGCCATCTGTAAACTCCACTCTAATGCAAGATTAATAGCACCCTGGAATGAGTGCCATTCACAACCAGAATCCACAACAGCGGCCATCTTCGAATCATCAGCAGATTTAGAATGGCCCGTCCCAGGAGCAGTACAAAAATCGGCAATGAAAATGGAAAACAGCACTTCTGCCAAAACTGACCCCTGAGGTAAACCACTACACAATGTTTGCCAGCCAGAATGCTGACCCTCCAAAATGACCGCTATTGCGTGATCCCTGAGCCATTGCAAAATACATTCGGCTATAAACCCACCAATACCCACTTGTTTAAACTTTGTAGATAATTTTCTACACAAACTTTATCAAACGCCGTTTCTAGATCAAAGTAAATAATGTCAACAGATTTACGATCATCCCATAACTTAAACACATAGTCATAGAAAGATAGTAAATTGGTAACCGTAGACATGCCTTGTCTAAAGCCGTGCAGCATGTTCTCAAACAATTCATATTCTTCCATGTATTTAACAATATGATTATTAATAATCCGTTCAGTTTGGAGCAATGGCATGTTAGGCTAATAGGCCTATAATTAACAGGAAGTGATTTATTGCCCTTTTTAAGCAAAGGTGTGATGAAAGCTCTATGCTATAGTGGAGAAACAAAGCACTCCCGTAGATTACGATTAAATAAGACCCCCAGTAGAAATGGTGCAATGACAAGTTTAATTTTTTCAATAATGGCCCCAGGTAGGAAGTCTGGACCAGCTGCAGAGTTTTTATTCAACCTGTTGAGAGCTTGGTAGATCATCTCTTCATCAATCCATAGGGGTGGGATACATAACCTTGCTGGTTTAATCTTAGGTGAAACCCCATTGTCAATGTTTGCCACGCTAGAGAAATGGTTGCAGAAGATTTCACACATGGAAGAAGGATCTGAGCAAAAACGACCATCATTGGCTTGAAGGGTACAAATTTTCGCATCTCCAGTATTAGTGCATTTGACATGCCTAAAGAAAGGCCGCGAGTCGGATTTGGACTGAATAGCAAGTTGAACTTCATATGATCGCTTATTAGAACGACAAAGTTTAATTACATCCAGGTTTGCCTGTTGGTACTCCTGTTTTGACCTTGAACAATTAAACTTTTTCCATCTACGCCAAAGGGTTTTTTTTCTTTTAATAAGGTCAAGTAATGGACCACTCATCCAGGGAATTTTACACCTTTTATCCTTAAACATAGTTTTTATTGCCAACGAAAATGTTGGACTATAGAGTTACCAGTTTTTTACAGCGATTCCCTCTTTTTGAGCTATTATTCCCCTAGGAGCTTGAAATTGGCTTCCCAGCCAGCCTTGTACTACTGCGCATGCGCAGGGATGGGCTGGCTATATATACTCGGTGCAGCCGTCTGATGGCATCATTTCTCCTAGGGCGCTCACGACGACGTGACCACCTTGAGCACTCCCCACTCCATCCTATCCTTCGGATCGGCTGGTCTTCAGGACGCGTCCCATCCTATAGGATGCATCGCATCCTATGGGACGCATCCTATAGGACGCAGCATCATCATCCCATAGGATGCATTATGCTCGACTTCGTTCGAAGGATGGCTCCTGCTAGGATGCCTACTACTGCCTGGGATGTTCTGGATGTCCCGGTTGAAGCTTTGCTTCCGGCCACCTCTAGTCCAACTTTAGGAGCTAGTAGACGGATGATGGGTCCATCCTCTCCTCAGACAAGGATTCATCTGCCTCTTTCAGATCCGCCAGTCCTTAGGACCGACTGCCCTCTCCATCTTACATATTGCGTCCTATCCACCTACAGCCAAAGGATGGCCTCACCTAGGATGCCTTCTCCTGCCAAGGACCTGGACCTCCCGGTTGTAGCTCGGCTCCCGACTGCCTCTGTTCCATCTTCAGGGACGAACAGACAAAGGACCAATGCGTCCTCTTCACACAAGTACTCTGACGATCCTCAGGACCGGCTGTCCTCGCATCCTCTACTGCCACGTCCACAGGCACTTCCATCCATGGGATGGCCCCTGCTAGAATTCACTCTTCTACTACGGACCTTCTGGGTCCCCCAGTTGATGCCTCACTCCCGGCTACCTCTGCTCCGTCTTTAAGAACGGACAGGCAGAGGACCAATCCATCCTCTCCACGCAGAACCACCGTCCTCAGGGCCAGCTGGCCTCACCATCCTACGTGTCACTGCGCATTGCCTCTGCACAGCCTTTTGGATTGGACTACTTCACCACCTGCTGTCGACTTCCACCTTCCTTTTCCTCCAGCATTTAATGCTGTTGTTTAACCAAGGAATATGATATCCCTACGCGCAGCCACCATCTGCGCATCCTACTGCACAGACCTTCTTTCTCATTTAAAATGTTCCACGCTGTTCACTTCACTCCCAGCTGTGCACCGTCCGCTGTGTCCTATCCTATCCTCCGTTTCCCATCCTCATGCCTCGTGCCAAAGGGACACCGAGGGATGGATCCTCGTCCCGCATCCCCTCCGGTCCCTCCGGTTGCGGATGACGTCGAGATTCTTGAACTTACTTCACTCACCAGGATTCGTTGGAGCAACATCATTCGCCTTCCAATCATTTTCTTTCCGAACCATCCGCTCCGATGCCTTGTGACACTACAGCCACGTTCCCAATCCCCTGCAGTCAGCCTCCGCCAGCACGGGACCTGCGATCCCTTGCTGATGAACTATCTCGTACCAAGGAACGTTATGCTTGCCTTAAGCTTCAACTTAAAGCCCCGAAAGTTGCTGCCATGTTGACCTCCTCTGTGGGTCCACAACTCACTCATCTTGATTAATCCTCGCACTCGTCCTGTCCTTCGGTAATACGACGCTACACCACTCAGCAGACCAACGATCCACTTACTCCGTTCCACGTGCATACCCTCATGGACTCGGCACTCCAAACTTTTAAACGGAAGGCTCCAGTCTATGATTACACTTTCCTCGATAATGCAGGACCTTCGTCCGCCCCGGACGAATCATCCCGTCCTATCCCAACCGTCCCCACTCTTACATCTCCCAGATGCAACAACTCTTCCATGAGAAGCACACATCGTTTTTTAGAAGACTCGGTCCTCCGTCCTCCATCCTCGGTCCCATCCTATCCTCATCCTCATCCTCATCCTCGTTCTCACCTCATCCTCGTCCTCATTGCGTATGACGGACAGGAATAACTGGCGTATTTACATCTCCGTCTCGCCAAGTCGATGAACTATCATTCAACGAAAGCAACATCAATCAAGACAGTGGATGCTACGCGCAGCTTAGCAGTGAGAAGAATTACGAGCTTTGAAGCAAGCCTAAGTATAACTCCAAGTCCATATAAAAAGAATACCTTCTTCTTCGGTTCCGCTGGTCCTCGAGACCAGCAGGCTTCACCATCCCGTAGGACGTGTCTTACTCATCCTCGATCATAGGATGATCCCCACTAGGATACTCTCTGCTTCCAGGGATCTCCTGGTTGAAGCTTCGCTCCCGGCCACCTTCATTTCGGCTTCAGGGGCAGCTAAGGGAAGGACCAATCCATCCTCTCCTCGGACAAGGATCCATCCGCTATCCTCCCGGTACTGCTGTCCTCCTTTCCGTCTGAAGCAACTAGAGGTACTTTTCGCAAGGGCCGGTTCAATACGGACCACATTCCCTACATTTCGCAAGCAACCTCCTCCAGGATAACCATCCGCTTTCTACCTGCTTTATGTCCACAAAGACTCTCCTCCATGCTGTCAAAGATACATACTCCCATGAGCACGAATTAAACCGTTGTTGTCATTCCCTTCGTGTGAACTACGCTCTGCTCCGTGTTCACGATGTCTGGGTTTCGTCAATTTCTGCATTTCCACCTTGGAGGGCCTACTACTGTGCCCGTTCCCACATTCGACGTCTAAGACTTACCCCATCCTCTGCCACAATCCGTTCACCGCTTCGTCCTCGTCCTGCGGACATACCTTCATTGCCGTCCCTAGCTGCACTTTACCAAGAAGCTCCTTCACCATTACCGTCCCTACCCTTCTGACCCTCATTTGTTGCAAGCATCCTCAGGATGCACAAGACACTATCTTGTTGTGACCTTTTCTTTCTAGCTAAACGCCGATGCGCAGTTGGCTCCGCTATTGTACTGTGTTTCAAACACAAAAACAAACAATCAAGTTCGACCGATGGCAACCCAAACTTGACAACGGACGTCTTGGCGTCCGCCCCTCTTGCATGTCATGCGTGTTTGCACAAAGTCTTCACGTCAATACATCCTCAACTACATGCAACCTGGTCTACATCACTTTTACCAGTATGTGTGCTATCATCCACACACACTACAAACAACCACACACCCGTTCCCGTACGTCCACCTCACCATTCTCTCCATCCGTTTCCTGGTTACCACTTCAAGATCCTTCTTCCAAGGCCGCAGGTGTAGCACTAGTTTTCCGTGGCCTTTCCTACACGACGTTTCTGTCTCTTGTTCCTCAACACAACGATCTTCAGCAGGGATTTTGCTTCATCCGCCTCCCGTGTGGGGACGATACAATCGTGATCCTCGCCCCCCTGTGAAGGCCTTATCCTCACAATTTCAGCTTTATGAAACCTTCACCCTTTTGCAAAGCATTCAACAACCAGCGTCTCTTCTTCCTCTGGAAAATCATTCCTTTCGATCCTCGTCCTACACCAACCAGCTGCCTTCTTCTTGATCCAACTTCGAAACTGTGTTCCACATTTCCAGTTTACCACGATCCGTCCTGCGGATGGTGTCCACTCCTCACATCCGCTGCGAGTTCGCCGCGTCATGCGCTCGCCATACACATTCTCACTTTCCACGTCCGGACGGTATTCACTCTTCACGACTTCTGAGCATAAGGACACTCATCATCCGCCTGCCCACTTCACACACTTTCCAGAGCCCGACCTACGGAAGGTGTCCGTTCCTCAAGTTTACTAAAGAACTTAAGGTGACACGCGCCATCCGCCTGTCCGCTTCACACTTGGGAGCACCATCCTTCCCAACAAGATAGGCGGTTTCGGAATTTTATCTGATTTCCTATCTTGTACCCCACAGTGTTAAGACCCCTGCTTGCGGTTCCTTCTTCTGCTTCAGTTAACCTTCATTAAATTATAACGTTTTTCAGCACTGCCTGACCTCACTTAAGATGTAACCATTCCGAAACAGCGGATCGTTCATCAGCCCGCAAATAGTTTCGGCTCTTAGTGAAATTGGTGCAGGACTCAGGGTTGTCTTCGCCAGGGACTAGTTCCCGGGGATGCCGGCTTGTACACGAGAGGACAGCGTACCTAGCCCTCCTCCGGGTTACAAAGTCCGCTATAAAAAACAGGTAATGGATATGTCGGCTATAAAACGACTAAAATTGCAGGGCCTGCACCTGCTTAATTTTAGTTTTTATTGCCTAACCGAAACCCAGGCCTCCCCTCCATTGTCTAGGTTCTAGGTGAGGATGAATAATGCCATCGGACGGCTGCGCCGAGTATATATAGCCAGCCATTCCCTACGCATGCACAGTAGTACAAGCCCGGCTGGGAAGCCAACTTTCAAGCTTCTAGGGGAATAATAGCTCAAAAGAAGGGAATCGCTATAAAAAACAGGTAATGTATATTTTCGGTTAGGCAATAAAAACTAAAATTAAGCAGGTGCCGGCCCTGCAATTTGTCTTTTGCACTATTGTCGAACCCCCTCTAAAATGGCATAAAGATCCTCCCAAGCTGTTGAAATCGGTATGTTTACCCAATCGACAGAGTAAAGTAAAGAGCTGATTGAATGAGAGAAACGAATGAAAATCAGCGTTTGTTAGCCAGTGTGCTAAAAAATGGGATTGAAGAAACTGAAGCATGTGAAGCAGCGACATGCAATTCACCAAACCGTGTTAATTTGGCTCATGTAATGGCTAATTAGGCAATGGCAAATGTGAAAATTATCAATGTGAAAATTTATAGACATAAAATCCCCCCCCCCCCGAGGAGAGGGGGGGGGGGGAAGATACGACGGTTTAACATTTTGTACATTCACAGTCCTATGAAAGTTGTGATATCCACCCAAAACCAAAACTGGTGTAAGATATATTCAGCCTAGGGGCTTCCTGACTAAACCAGACTCACAGCTCATATAATGCAGTGTTTTAATTTTCAGCTCAATGAATCACAAATGTTTGTTTGCCTGCTTCACCTAGATAACAAAGGAAAATGAATAAATACAGATAACGCCGTTAAAAGAAGGCCCCCCCCCCCCCCCCGGTCACTTCACCCATTCCCTCTCTCTCCTGCCCGTCTGCCAGCCCGCCCGTTTTTTACGCAGTTTATGTATGATCCTCCGTATACCTGCCGTATGTTAACTTTTAGCCGTTAGCAGCCCGCACGACGACCGACCTCACAGCCGCATCCGGTATGACGACCGACTTCACTAAGACTAACAATGATGTTGCTTTATTTGGAGCGTAACTCCGCTATAAAGACACTCCAATGTAATCTTAGACCGCGCATCACGCGAAACCACAAGGACTATCCAAACCAAACTTTGCATGCAGCAGCACGGGAGTCCGGACAAGGGTTATCAAAAGAAAAATCCGGAATCGGACAGGCGTTGAGGAACCATCAGGGTGAATAAATGCGTTTATTAGGACCTTGGCCCGCAGCCACGCGTCCTGCTACATCAGCTAAACTTAACCTAAACTGCAATACAAATCAAACGCAAAAGCAAACTGCAACCGAACCAACAAGCGGTCACATCAACCACCAGGGAAGCGGGAAGTAGAAAAGTGAAGTCACGACTTCATCAGGGTGACAAAATGGACTAATAGCAAGAGCCAAAATCAAAACAACAACGAGACGCGAAGCCGTTTTTAATTGTTCAAGGTATCCGATTGTTAAAAGATTGATTGTTGATGATAAACAGGCGGCGTTGGGTCAGGGGGAGGGGGAGAAGAAGGCATTGTAGTCGCCGTACGGTGAGGAATGGAAGGCAAAATGCTGCCTGATGGACCAGTGCCTGTGTTTTGGCAGTCAGGGACAGGCGCCGGGCGTGGCAGAGGTTTCAGCGTGTCCGGAGTGACTTAAGGTGGTTTGAGTTTGTTGGCATAGCCCAGGAGACCAGGTTCCTCCTTCGTAGGGAGAAGGCGCAGTTCGGGGCCCGGCTTTGTGCTAAGGTTTCTGAGGGCCTACCACTTTCTAGAGTCTGGGCTTTGGTGCGTCCGCAGGATGCCCGCCCGATGCTTACTTGGATTTTTGACAAGTCAGGCAATGTGTTGCGTGGCCTGCCTATGGCGGAGGCCTTCAACACTAATTTTGCAGGGGTCTTTGACTCCCCCAAGGGCTCCCCCCCCACCCAGTTGCGGGGGTGGCCAAGGGAACCAAGACGAGGTGGACTCTCAGTTTACCAAGCAGGAGCTTTCTGCAGCGTTGGCATCTTGTCGCTTGGATAGTGCAGCGGGTATTGATGGGGTCACGTACAGTGACCTGCAGAATCCCAGTGAAGATTGTAGACGCGCATTGCTGGACTTCTACCAAAGCAGGTTCGATGAGGCAACTGTACCGCGGTCCTGGATGTTTTCCACACTGATTCCAGTTTTGGGCAGGGGTAAAGTGCGATCGGCTGTCACGAGTTACAGGCCGATCGCCCTTCTTTCCTGTGCCCGTAAGGTTTATGAAAGGATGCTCATAAACAGGCTTGTGAGGCAGGTTGAAGGCTCCGGACGGTTGTTCGCGGCTCAGTTTGGTTTTCGGAAGCACCGAGGAGCACAGGATGCAATGTTATTCTTGGAGTCTGGGATCCGGGAGGCTTGGGTGAACGACTTCTTTGCGGTGGCGGTGTTCTTGGATATCAAGGCGGCCTACGACATGGTAGACGTGTTGTGGGTTGGGCATGAGCTCCTTAGCCTTGGTGTCGGTAGCAAGTTAAGATCAGCTATCCTGGCTCTTCTTGGTCGGAGAGGGTTTGCCTCTAGAGTCGGTGCGACCTGGTCGGGGGTTAGAACTACTGACCGAGGGCTGCCGCAGGGCAGCTGCCTTAGCCCGGTGTTGTTTGCAATCGCTATAAATTCAGTTCTACAGGAGTTAAGCCAGACAGTCAATGTGGTTGCGTACGCTGACGACGTGGCGGTCTGGCTCACAGGAAAGGACTTACGGGTGATCCTAAGGACACTTGAAATTGCGATTGGGAATGGCTCCAGGGCTCTAGCCTCTAGAGGTCTACAGCTGTCCGCTGCAAAGACCGAGCTTATGGTCTTTCGGCGGGGTCATGTGTGTGAGGCGTCGCTGACGGTGGATGGGACCGTGGTTCGCTCCTCGTCCAGGATACGGTATCTGGGTTTTTGGCTGGACCCGCAGCTGACTTGGGTGCACAATGCATCTGCAGTACGGGAGAATGTGACGACCCGGTTAAACGTCCTGAAGGCTCTGGCTGGCAATAAATCGGTGGCCAAGCGTAGCACCATAGTTAGTTTCTATAGGGTGTACTTACGTGCTTGTGTTGACTTTCATGCTCCGCTGATAGCTGGCTCGCGGCAGGCCATGGGCGGACTGCAAGTGGCACTAAATGCCGGTCTACGTGTTGTTACGGGGTGTTTACCCTCGACACCTGTATATGCGCTGCACGTCGAAGCCGGCGAGACTCCAGTCATGTTTAGAGCCCGAGAGTTGCTTGCTAGACTTTGTCAGCGGGCGGTTGCTAGGGGTCGCTCGGATCCCCTTGCACGTATTATCCTCGACTATGTGCGGCTACCCCAAAGAACTCGGGATCTTCTCGGAGCCCCAGGTTTGGGGGCTTCCCTCCTTTGTCATCGCGATTTCGTGGCCCTGCCACTACCTTCACTTGTTCATCCACCGGCCCCTTGGGTGTGAAGTGGGTTTGCGGATGAGGCTTTGCTTGACTCCATGGACACGGTGCTTAATTCTGAGGACTGTGCCTTGGTGTTCTGTGATGCCTCCTTCCGCCAGGGGAGTGAGGGAGGGGTTGGGGTTTGCGTCCCTAGCCTGCGTATTGAGTACTGCGACACGGTGGCAGCTCTTCCATCGGCCTTTGTTGGCGAGCTTATCGCCATTTCAGTTGCCCTAGACATTGGGACAGACCTTCTCTTCCCAAGATTCTGTGTGGTGACTGACTCCTTGGCGGGTCTTGGGTTTCTTAGGAGTTGTTTCCGGTCGGGGCAGGGCTCCCATCCAATCTCCCTTGAGATTGGATGGAAGCTGTATACTCTTGGTCTACGGGGAGTCTCTGTGAGTATCGGTTGGGTCAAGGGGCACTCTGGCCAGTTCGGAAATGAGTTGGCGGACAGCTTGGCCCGTAGGGGTTCGGCAGGGGGTTGTACTGCAGTTCGATTTGCTCTGGGTCCTCGCGATCTGCGTCCAGCTGTGAGAGAGATTATAGAGAGAGAATGGCAGAAAGCATGGATCAGTGACACCACGGGCCGGCAATTGTTTGGGTTGCATCCATCCGTTGCCCCCCCGAAGGTTCTGGACAGATTCTCCCGCAAGGATGCGGGCTTGCTCTCTCGGCTACGCACGGGCCACGTTCAACTGCGCGCCCACCAAGCTCGTCTTGGTTGGGTACGATGGCCAGGGTGTGCTTGTGGGGGTGGTGATGAGACGGTTCAACACTTTCTGCTGGAGTGCCCTCATTGGGATTCCCACCGCCGCTTCGGCAATGGTGGGAGTGGGGAAGATGTGTTACTTGGAGTTTTGGGGGTTCCACCCCATGTGGAGCCTGGAAGGTTGTCTCTAGGTAGGGTGCTGGGGTTCTGCAAGGCCACTGGCCGGTTTGTTCAGTGACGCCTTGTCAGGGACTTTCGGTAGTTCGGTGCCTCTCCCTTGTTTGCGCAAGTGCCACTGGAGGCTTCTTGTGTTTTGTGGTCTGTACGGGGTAGGGTAAGTTAGATATTAAGTAGGCTAGAGTGAGCGTGTGGCATTAAGGCCTGTAAGCTCAATAAAGATACAGATACAGATGCGGCGTTACGCGGTAATAAACCAAATTCAAGATATTTTCACTTTTCGTCGACCCATTTGGACGTTTGAATACACCATTTTCACGGTTTTTTCACCACCTTTCCAATGGCCCGAATCCCAAGCAACTGTCTCTTATTGTTTAGAAATTACAAGGCAAGTCCGATCCGATCCGATTGACAGCAAAGAAGCGGAGTCCTCTCCATATGTCGACAGTGGAAGTGACGACGGCCCTAGTTTATTTATTTAATACTCTAGAGGACACATTTTCATATGCTCTACGCTAAACTCAAAACTA
Source organism: Lithobius niger (assembly GCA_023313725.1). Lineage (NCBI taxonomy): Eukaryota > Metazoa > Arthropoda > Chilopoda > Lithobiomorpha > Lithobiidae > Lithobius > Lithobius niger. The sequence goes on from JAHWFP010108324.1 coordinate 111,384, forward strand.
AAGCTGGCAATTGTTGACACGTATTATTAACTTGAATCACACTCGCATTAGTGTGGTGTTGTTAGTGTAAGTAAGTAGATCTGTTCCGGTGTTCCTGGGTTTTAGTGTTTAATTGGAATTGGTTTTGTTATTGATGTACAGTTATTTTAGCGGGGAGCGCATGACTTCGGGTCCAGGCTTTCTTGGAATAAACCATAAACCCACATTATCTGTGTTGGCCGGAGTCATTGGCTGTGTGGGTTT
>JAHWFP010108325.1:4782-26635 GCA_023313725.1 Lithobius niger
TGTTTGAAACTCAGGGAAAACTCAGGGAATTTCAACCATGTTTGAAACTCAAGGAAAACTCAGGGAATTCTCTGATTTTTCGCAAAAAAGCCTGGAAAACTAAAGGGAAAACACAAAAGTTGGGCACTGTTCAGAGATATTAAGCAGAGATGTAAAACCTTCTAAAAACATTAAAATAGAGCCGCGGCCTAGTGCATTAAACACATTATGTCAATACAGTGTGTCAAAAAATGTTATCCGTATATTTCTGTATTTACTCGTAAAAGTTCTTAAAATTTGGCTCATTAATTTTTAAACAAACTAAAGTGGTAAAATGCAAGTAAAAAAAATTTTTCCAAACATTAAGGTAAATAGCCTGAAAATTGATCTCAACTACTCTGGAAAACCTGGAAAACTCATGAAAATTTATTTTAATTTTTTCGGTGGAACCCTGATAAAGCTCTTATATTTTTATTGTGAGCTGTGACAGTTTTAGCATGGAGGCTAGAAATGAAATTTTTAGCAAGGAGTGAATTCCAAATAAACACAACGTAGTTGGAAAAAAAATATTTTTGAATATTGTGCCATCTGCACACACACCCCCCCCCCCCCCCGGGGACCCCACTACTCCGTTGAAAAAAAGTGAATGTATTTCTTCTTTATTCCGTCATTGTGTTCGCCAAATGGACATAAACCATACTTGCTTTCTGAATGCGTCGTGTAATGACTTGCATCCTACGGTTCCTCTTTTTTTCCCCTCCGTTTTGTTTTTCAGCAGACCTCACAAAGGTAGTCACTCGTCAGTAGCATTGTCAGACTAGCGACTGTGTAATCCACGCACACTATCATTATGGCCACCAAGATACGTCTCTATGAGACGCTCCCCCTCCCCATCACCTCCTAGCTCACGCCTACTCCCCTCTTCTCCTGACATGCAATTTTCAAAAACATGGGTTGCCACAGTTAGTGCACGTATAATTTCATCTGTTCCAAGCAACAGCTCTTCTCACTGGTGCACTGTAGTTCTGAATAATTTATCTCTAGAGCCAGTAATTAGCCTTATCTTTTCGCGTTGGAGCAGAGTGCTTTCAGGGGGGAACTGTCAATCTTTTTTGGCGTACCAAGATGGCGTCGCGACTGTCACAACAGCCTCGTTCTCTGCGTCAACATATAAAGTGCATTGAACGGAAAGCAATCTGGTTGACCGTGACAGTGTTGAATGGAAGGGAAAAAATCGCTGTCAAAGTGCATCCAGAACAAGTAAAGCCACAAAAGTTTTCAACTATACTCTTTTACATCTTGTAAAGATTTTACATATTTTATGTAAAGGTTTTGAGAAATCGTGTTGTTGTCCGCGGCTACATTTGGCTGGTGACTGCAGAAAATTAAATAATTAATTAATTAATTTATTTATTTAATAGTCCGCAGATTGTCGATTTCCCTAGAGGAAAACTTCCCTAGGCAAAACATGTGGAAAAATACAATTTTCAGTTAAATAATAACAAGGAAGTCTATAGAACAGCGTCAAGTGACGTCATACGGCTACAAGAGCGATACTTGCAAGGGGCACTCGATTGAAATGGCGAGTTAAACAACGGCACTTCTAGTCAAGCCAGTGCTTTGAGAGTGGATTTCGTAGGCTTAAAAAACCGTTGTTTTCTCCAATCCGTTATGCTGCTTAGGTTGTAATTGGAAAATAAAGATTCCACTTGCTTAAAAATGTCAGCAACTGCCAACAAATCGACAAAACTCGCGCGTTTGAGGCCTAAGAAATCCAGTCTAATAACATTGGCTACAGTAAGACTCTCTCCTTTCCCCCACCAGTGCACCTTTGCAGCTAACCCAGTAACTGGCTCCACCATAGAGTTATATACAATAATACTTACGTTGTGTCACTGCCCTATACAAAAAATAACCATAAGGCATCTAATCAGAGAAAAAATTCCAAAAGTCAATACACAATTCTTCTAACTCGCACAGGGTTAACATGGAGTAAAGAAAGTATAAAATACCTGAAGAAAAATTCTATTCATCGAAAGAGTATTCTATTCTTTTGATACGTACAAATCTAATTAATTTTTACAAGCACTTTGCAGAGTTGGCAGAAACCATATGATTAATAGGCAGCGAATTTTACAGTACAACCAACCTAAAGTCAAAAAAAGTTTTTAACAGCATCGTAATGGAACCGCGGATGTTTGATTTCAAACTGGAAACCACTAAGTACAAAATCGGTGGGAAAAAGTTAAAAATAATAGTTATCTCATTTAATAGCATGTTCCTAATAATCCGACACATCAAGATCAAATCTCCGCGTCTGTGTCTTCAAGTGAGGGAGGAAGGCTGCAAAGCCTTGAGTTTTCAATTTAGGCTTAAAATATTTTGGCTAACGTTTCATTTTTAACCTAATATCACTATCCTAACATCAACCCATGCTCGTCCCTTAATACACGCTGCAAATTTAAAAAAGAAAAGTGGTGGGGCGAACTGGGAACGATAACTCGATGGAAATAATAGGGAGAACGGACAAACTTTTCAATGGAAGATACTTCGCAATTTGATAATTCGCTCATTATCAACTTTCAACAGCTGTTGTGATGCTTCTAATTAACCTAGCGAACTCCAATTAGGTTCATTCGAAAGGTGGAAATGTCTTCTTTACATCAATGGTAATTAAAATGATCTAACACTATTAGTAACCGAGCTAAGCTCGTTTTACTAGGGGCTTGTATCACAGTTTATCCGATTTGCCTTTACATAATTGGCTCATTTTCAACTTTCAACTGCTGTTGCGACTATTCTAATTAAAGTGGATGACTCCAACTAGGTTCATTAAAAAGGGGGTAATGTCCTCTTTGCTTCAAGAGTAATTTAAAGGGGCTATCACTCTTAGGGACCGAGCTACGCCCGTTTTACTAGGGGCTTGTATCACAGTTCATCCATAACGCAGGAGCTATTTTTCCGACCTCTACACGAGAACCTACAAAAATCCAAGTCCAAAAAACATAATAACAATAATAACGAGCTGGCTGTATTGAACTCAAGGGTGCCGAGTTCAACACAGCCGGCTTGTTATTATTGTTATTATGAATTTTGGACTCGGAGTCCAAAATTCATACTCGTATACAGTAGAGATCTGAAAAATCTCCCGAATTATTTGTATATATCTTTCATCGACAAGTTTGCCCTTTCCCCTTATTATTGCCATCGAGCCCCCGTTAGAATACCGTTAGAATACCGTTAGAATACCGAAATATTGACTCAAGGGTACCGTCAATATTTCTATATTCCAATCTTTGACAATGATCTACATCTTGTTATTGTCTACCGAAAGGGGATCTAAATGGCAGATCAGGGGAAGGGAGTTGCCTAATTCTCGTTTTCTCCCGAGCCTTTCAGTCAAGCCCTAATTTGAGTACCAGGAGTGGTTAATGATCGCACATTTTCCACCTGGCATGAAGACTACTTTATAATGGAAAACTAACTCGTATACTATTAACATTTCCATCGAAGATACTATTTTCACTTGTATGATAATTGGACAAATCAAATTGACGGCCAACGCAAGCATTCATTGAACCATGTTGGAGGGTTACCCTCCGCGAAGACGTTTGATGTATCAAATCCATCAAGTAGTGGGGAGACGACTCCAATTACTGACACCAGTAGGCGTCGTAATCTTATCAGTCACTGCCTGTCACTGTCCATCTTTTTGAGATAGGGAACGTCAGCAGAACGCCTAGAACTTACAATGGCGGGTGAGTGATGTTGGAGTTATTATGGAGGACAGTGTCCGTCAAGCAGTGATGACAGGTAAGGCTTCACAGCTGAGGCTTTCGCAACATGAAACCACGCAACGAAGACCAAATTAGAATAAAATTTTGAGAAGATTTATGTTTCGCTATGCCATTTGTAAAGAAGTTCACCAACACTCTAAGTTTGTGCATAAAACCGCAGTTTTGAAGCTGGATTTGACGTCCATTGTTTGATGTTTATTGGTGAGCAATGAATGAATTAAGCCTAATTAAGGGAGCGTTTGTGCAACGACTCGTATTAGCATTCTCGCAGCTGCTGAAACTTAATCGCGATGGCAAAGGTCTCGTTGCCATGGTAACAACGTTTCCAGGATTAGCTAAATTTGACATCGTTTGAGCGAATGCTTGCAATCTTATAATTCGTGACAGTAAGATAAAAACTGATGAAACAATTTTCCCACAACTCAATTATTGACTCGCTTCGTTGCGAGCTGGCAGAGCTAAAACCGCCGCCATGTTGAAATTTCAGATAATTCTAGCTTCTAGCTGCGAGAATGCAAAGGTGAGTCCTTGCATAAAAGCGCCCTAAGGGGGCATATACGGAACGACTCGCCTTTGCATTCTCGCAGCTAGAAGCTAGAATTATCTGAAATTCCAACATGGCGGCGGTTTTAGCCATATTGACTCGCAATGAAAACCCTGAATAATGCGAGTTCAGAAGCGACTGTGAAAATTTCGTCTTATTGTCACGGAATATAAGATTTAAAGTATTTACTCAAACGACGTCGGATTTAGCTAATCCAGATAGCGTTGTTACCATGGAAACGACACCTTTGCCATCGCGATCAAATTCTAGCTGCGAGAATGCAAAGGCGAGTCGTTGCGTGAATGCGGCCTAAGGGCGCGTTTTATGCAACAAGTCATTCTCGTTCGCCGAATCCTATTTGCTAGTCAACCGTTATTTATTTATGATTAGTTTCCCGTTGCTAATAAATGAATAGGGTAATAGATAACAAATTGTATGTATTATAAATAACAACACGGATAAAGAACAAAGTGCTACAGTAATTTTAAACACTGCTACAAGATTGTCGTCATTTCACGTTATGTCTAAAATTTGCTATTCTCCCTCAAAATACAGCTTCTAGCATTGATCAATCGTCGGTAGAATAAATAGCTTCTCGCAGCGAGAAGCAGCGAGAATTCAAAATCCAACATGGCTTCCATTTCGTGGCTGTCGAATCGAAGACAAACAATCGAATGCCAGCATACAAAAAACAGTCCGTCGGCCTGTACTGCAGTAAAAATTGTTTTCTTGTTGTCATAAATCGACGCTCAAATGTTGCAAGCATCGTACGCCGTGTCATGAGGCACGAGAAGAAAATTTCCGTCTGCTTCGTTGCCATGGTTACTAATACGCATAGACAACTCGAAGGCCGCATACTCTGGTAAAGGCGAGAAGCAGCCAGCAGATTTAGTATTGATCAAGTAAAAGCTAGTGAGCGAGAAAACTATCGTTACGTAAATGAGCCCTATTAAGGGCACGTTTACGCAACCACTCGCTTTTGCATTCTCGCAGCTAGAAGCTAGAAATCACCTCAAATTCCAACATGGCGGCGGTTTTATGTCTGCCGCCTCGCAACGAAAATAGCAAATGACACGAGTTCAGAAGCGTTTGGGAAAATTGTTTCGTCATGAGGAATTCTTTATATTATTGGCACGGATTATAAGACTGCAAGTATTTACTCAAACGATGTCGGATTTAGCTAATCCATTTAGCGTTGTTACCATGGCACTGTCACATTTGCCATCGCGATTGAGTTCTCGCTGCGAGAATGCAAACGCGAGTCGTTGCGTAAACCCGCCCTAATACTGATGAACTTATAACTATGAGCGGAGCGCTCAGTACATGTTTCAAATTTTCACTAAACCACGTGCCACGCCATTCACGGTGATGCACGCGTCACGTGACTGGGCTATAGTCCAATCAGACGGCCAAAGATCCGCTATTCTCGTTCGTCGGCGGCTGACTCATGATGACGTCACGGCAAACAGCCGTGGCTCGTCGTATAAATATCACTATAGTATATATGCTCAAAATTTACTAAGTCGAAAAATAATTTTTGAGCTCGAATATTTAATTCTTTTTGACCGAAACGCCTCGCGTTTTGCGAGTTCGTTATGTTCCAACGTCAAGCTTTACGTATTGCGTACGGATGCCCACAAAAGCGGACGGTCATACTTCATATTTCAGGTAAATCTCTACTTAAATCCCGTGAAAACGAGAAAAATTGTGGCTGTGTTGGTTAAAGACTGAGAATTTCTTTTTTCTTTAATGGTGCGGTGACTTTGAACTTTCGTCCTTATCCGTTTAGCGGTGTCGCCACCGTCGCAAAGATCTTCTTTGAGCTTATAATGCATTTTTTGAGAGCACCGGCCGTTTAAGAGTGCTATAACTTGGTTAACAACAAATCGTTTAATTTCATTACTCATTTAGTCCTTTTTTTTTTGTTTAAATTCGCATAATTTTTTAGCCACACAAAATTTAACGAAATAAAAATAAAGGAGTTAATGAAATGAAATGAAACGATGAAATATCCAAACGCCTCGATTTAAATACAGCATTTGATCATGATTAGCCTTAATTCGCTCATCAGTGTTATGTTTATTTCATGAAAGCTATGAAAAGATGAACCATTCAAGCCAGAATCGGTTCGGAAATAAGGTTTCGCCATTTTGGGACAACAGTTCAGCTGAGTGGAGCAGACAACTGCGCATTCGTGTGGTTTTCGAAACATTTAGTGGGAAATGAAACCATACAATCGTGTGTAAAGCACCAATTTGGAACAAAAGTTAAGTGTAAAAGACAATTCACAATTTTAATTAACACTACTAACGCTGAGTATTACTAGTACAAGTAGACCTTTAAGCACATGTAGGCTACACGTGCAAAGAAAAGAAACTGTTGTGAAAATATATAAACAATCCCTTGTCTATAGTCTGTTCCACATTATGTCTTCAAGAAACTGACTGTATGATGCCATGTTTTCCTCCACTAGGAGTGCAAAAAGACATAAATATCCTACTCGTAGAGCAGTAACTGTGTAGAGTCTACAAGTGAGATATCCACATGTTTTTGCAGATGTAGTGCAAGGAAACGTGGCATTATACCTGTAGTCAGTTTTCTGCAAAAATAATGTGTAACAAACTGTAGTATCCGGAACCGTAGTGAAGATCACCGTGCAGTGTGTTGGTTTTCACTGCAGTCAATGAATGCTACGACAAGAGTTTGGTTATATGTACGCGTGTGTAACATCTTGTATGCCTAAAATCAAGCCGACTCCACGATTGCATTAACGTAGATAATGTGGAATGATAATCAGATGTTTAACTTTTGCTTCTGCCCAGGTGTTAAGGCTTGAGTCCAGATTAAAATCCTCCGTTATTCCACTAGGTAGCATATGTAGCAAAACCTGTCATCCTAGTCAAGTAGACTTCTGTACAATAGCTGAAGGAGTGAAGTGTCTTTGCTACTATAATGTTTTGGTCAGGAATATAACACTGGTTCAGTATGCATGTATTGTTGTAGCTAAGTGTATACATTGTTGTGCTGGGAGTTTGGATGTATTCCCTGATTATCTGATGCCTGCGTATCCGCCATACTGTAAAGTTACGTTCACCACCGGATTAAAAGATTGCTGCGTCACTTTTCTGAATTTGTCGATTTTCGAATAATTGAAAATTTCTCAAGATCTCATGCAATCCTTCCGCTTCATCGACTTGGCCTGACAACCCGAGAATATTTACCATTGTCAAGATCCAGAAAGCCTTAGGAACTATTATGTCACACAACCCGCTTTAGTATGTCACGCATTCGTATTTTATAAAACAATGTACAACAATTGTTGTTTCTATTCACGTAGCGACCGATGTCGGGTTGGTCCCTAATTTGGAACTTTCGCCCGCCTTGACTCCAATCCGTGTTCAAGCCCCAGTTTTGGAATGACATTTTCTGCCTTGCAGTTTAGAAATTCTTCCCCAAATTGAACTTTAAAACCACATCTACAAATACGTCATCCAACGTCAGTCGTCCAGGGTAATTCAGGCGAAACATGTAACATCTGAGAAATGAAACACGAACTGTCTATAGCGTCATCAGTAGGGTAACGTGTAACTATTTGTGGGGATGAAATGTTTTGGGAACGATCAACCCTAACACTGACGCGATCCCGTCTTTTTGTCGCAGCAAAATGTCTTTGTCCTTATCATCTTGCCTATCATCTCTACCGCATACATTTACCCAGTTTTTAAAAAAAAAAAAGTTAATTTTCAATTTCGATATCCTGCGACATATTAGTGTAAACAGGAGTAAGAATTTGAAACGTTTCATCTAATTTTTAATTTAAAGTCAATATTCTGAAATAATAAGCCAGCTAGTGCCGAAACTCGAATCAGCATCATAAGTCAGGACCTTCTTAGATCTACAAACAAAGTGATGTATTGATCTCTGGCGTCACCTACACATTCATTTTGTTGGTATTTGAAAAACTGGCAGTTTACGTCCGAGATTCGTAAACAAACAACGAGTACAGTGGAGACGACAAACACATTTCGTAGGAGCCGAGCCGAGCCGAGCTCCGTTTGTGAATCCACTCCAATGCAACCTTTGTATCCGTTACACGAAATAACCGCTGCATCAATTAAAACCAGATTTTGTACATTGATATCGTTACACCCAGAGGTGATTTTAAGAAAGAAAGTTTAAAATCGGACACGTTGTTGAGGAACAACCAAGTTGAGAACCTTTTCGTACTTTTTCGTTGTGAGCTGTTCTCCTATTCGCTCACCAGTAGTTTCCGAAGCGCGAAAAGGGTATCGGCCCCAAGTGGAAAACCGAAGTCGGAAAACCACTCGTCGCAACCACCTTAAAAGCCATCCAGCCACGCGCTACGAAAGCAAATTAAATGGACAAAGAAACAAGATGAGCCACAATGCTGTCTCCAATGCAACACGGGTTGTTTGACTAATACTTCAACTTCAACTGAATCAAATTTGACTCACATCCCAAGAAAAGCTCAATTGTAAACGAGGCGACGCCTAACGGGCGAGCAAAAAGCAGCATTTGTCATCGTAAACAGATCTTCATATATTAAATATAATTAATGAGTAGTAGACGTTAATGTTTTTCAGTCATTTAAATGGCCAACAAACTGTGTCAGTTAAAAGATCACTGGTCCCAGTAGACGGAAGCACTGCACAATGTTAACATTATACAAGTCTGCCGTACTAACATATTAGTAAGGAAAATTAGAAATTAGCCAACAGCGGAAATCATACACTAGAAATAACGTAGTTCAGTAAGCCACCTTTATGCACTTACGTTAAATCGGAGTGGCATGACCCGGATTCGAACCGGCTACCCAGTTCGCCCCCAGATCACTTGCATAGCACCTTAATCTCTCCGTGCACTCCGATGAAATGTAAGTGCATAAAGGTGGCTTACTGAACTACGCTTACGCTTGTAGCAGGTTGTCTTGCTTGGAATCGCTGCCATGTTAGGCCTACCAAACCGGAAAAAAATGTCAACCTAAAGCAAAGTTGGAAACTTACACCCCCACTATCATTGGATCATCACTTGGGTCTTTATAGGACGATCTCGGACAGCTGTTCCTTAAAAACCGGGTAGTAAGGGTCTAATGCTTAGCAGCGTCTTACTGGCCAAATTTGAAACCTAGACCCTTAACAGTCAAAGCTCGTCCTTACAGGTTTTGACTTTTAGACCCTTACTTTAAACTTTTTGGCGGAGCGAGCGAGCGAAGCGAGCGAAGCGTAGCCTATAACGGACACCAAATTGCAAAATGTTGGTTGGTTGGTCCGTTGGTCTGTTGGTTGCACATTTTTAGTCTGGGTGGAGCCCAAACGAAAGATCGGATTGGAATGAAATTTGGTACATCGCTTGATACCCCAAACAATATTGCTGAGACAAAATTTGACGTAAATCGAACAATTATTACGGGAGAAATAACAAATTTTCGAATTTATTTCTAACACTCACCATTGTAAATTTGGAATCGTGAATAGTTAAGGAATTCCGACGAAGCATACACTGTGCTGTTGGTAATCAAGTGAACTTTAAAAACAAGCCAAAATAAATCATCGTAGCTTCCTACAGCTAACAATCTTTTTTGACATAACTCAACGAAATAATAACATTTGATCATAACACTTTAACCAGTAGAGGAAGACAAGTAAATGGGAAACAAACCAGAAGGATTCGTGAACGACTCACATTCGTTTCATGTAAAAAAGAATGCTTGCAGGAATTCATTCAACATGGCAACCAAAGTGGCGTTGACGCTATCAACGGGAATCTCAAATTTGAAACATCAAATCGCCGCTGCAGGAGGAAACCGTTCATATAATACGACAGAAACAGCAGACCACGTATTTATATCACAACACAGAACAATAATTTGGCTTCGTATTGTAATTTCAAGATTTCTAGATTGCTATGGAAACTACACTCTCCATCCCATGTTGCCAGAATAAATAGGCCTAACATCGAACCCAATAGGCCTAATTTCTCTACTGTTGTCGCTTACGAAACTAAAACGGGACTAACAATTTGGCTTAAAATTAGGATTTAGAATTATTTAAATTCTATGTTCACAGCCAAGCTAACACCGGCTGATCAACAATTGTAATAATTCCAATTAAAAAAAAAAAATTAGCGTTTGGCGTTGCAGTACGTGCCAGAGGTGTGCGCTTCAACATTGTCGTAGAAGGCAGCGTAGAGAGCCGCGGATGTTTCGAATCTTTTGATTGTTGTGAAGTACTATCGTTACTGGTGATTGTTTAGCTTGCAATTAAATGCTTTATTGTTAATATTTTAAATCTAGGAAAGATACTCTGCAATAAATATAAACAATGTAAGCATTATTGACGGTGGCACGTTTTTTGCCAGCTTAACCACGGCGGCTAACGTTGTATTTTACAACGGCGGCGACGGCGCAAAGAGGCTGCAAATAACGAAACGGATACTAAATATGGGTGCAAACGAAAGTATCTTAAAATTAATATGAAACGTAGCCTAGCTAAAATGTAAAAAAACACCAGCGAAAAGCTTCAGCTCAACTGTAGCCGAATGAATATTGCCCCGAGCTTTTTAAGGACCATTAGCAAACATTGCACAGCCATTATAATGAGAGGAAATACAAATTTAAAATAAATTTTTCTTCGCTCCGCCTACAATAGGCCCAAAGCCTGTTTCCTAGTAACGATACGTTTTTGTTTATTAATGATAATATCCTTGAGTATATCCCGCTTGCTATCATGGTGGAAGATATAGGGGCGGGGTATAATCGACCTAGTGTGGTATAATCACCCGATCCACCCGATTATACACCGGGGTATAATCCGGGTGATTATACCACAGTACCTTTTCGTTTTGCGCATGCGCAACTTACCGAGCTAAGCTTAAAACATATGTCAGATGGTAGTTAATGGCTGCGGCTTTTGACTCGTATATATACCAGCTAGAAAACTCGACATATCCGATACGATTTTCATATTTTAACATCAATTTATAATTTTTTAGGCTAGAATATTATAATTTTTCTTCGGCGATCTATTGGCATAAATAATATTAATTTTTACCGTGTTAGTCTTTTAGTTTTTCGATCCCAGGGTAATTATTAGCAAACGATTAAAAATTAGTACAGGAACACGCACAGCGCCATCTCTCGGCGGATTTCAGCAATGCGTAGTTGATGCGGCGAAAGGAAGAAAGTCGCCGACGCAGCATCGTCTGTAACTTCTTGTTGGAGACAAATAATTTTATGAACTGATAAACTGATAAACTAATAAAACGTAGCATTACGTTATAAATATTAACAATAACACAAAGAATGTTTAGACCTTTTGTTATTATTTATTTTGAATTGGGATATACTCCAACAAAACAGCCCTCTAGCTTTTGTGGATAATACGGCTAAAAATGTTTTCGCACTCAGCCTGTAACCAGACTAAAACTAACTCGTGCTAATTAATTTGAAATTAATTTGATATAATTGCAAAATAATTATCATTCGTTAGTTTTAATGTCAGGTTACAGGCTTCGTGCGAAAACAGTAGCCGTATTATCCACAAAAGCTCTAGGGCTATATTACTACTGATTATTTTTGATGTCGGCTATAGGCTAGTGTTATTAATAGCTGACAAACAAATGAAGAGCAAGTTTCAACATTGTAAAGTAATAAGTGTTAAAGGTACATTCCTCACGATTGGCTTTCCTGTGTGGCTCAGTTTTGCAACATTGGCCTACTTCAGACGTGTGTAAATGTTGAAAGGCATTCATTTTCCTACTTTTCCTATCGTGAGAAACGATTTTGCTACATTCACTCCATGTAACTGTTGCAAATACTATTTCCGCGCAGGATTCTCGAATACAGTAAAAAGTTATGTCCTTTTAAAGGTACATTCCTCCCGGTTGGCTGTATGGCTCAGTTTTCCAACATTACTTCAGACGCGAGCCAATGTTGCAACAGCATTCATTTTATTATCCGTCGTGAAAAACTGTTTTGCGACATTCACTCCAACTTATGTATGTGTTGCGCAGGATGCTCGAATATAGTGAGAAGGTGTGTCCTTTTACGTGTTCGTTTCTTTAACAACTAACAATTTGTTAAAAGCTATATACGCCCTGCTCCTGACAGCAAGATTTACATCACACAGTCATAAAAATCACAAATGCGTTTAATTTTCAAGGATTAGTTTTCCCCCTTGGTCACAATAAAACATTATACAAAATAGTTACACCCTTCCACCAAACGTTCAATTGCACCCCTCCATCTTGGAAACACGCACTGACGACCACTTCTTCCCTAACAATTTCTTCTCTGGAGAAACTCCAGCAAAGCCTGCTTGTACGCTTTGTTTGCCTTGGCCAATCCCACGGCAAATCTGTGAAAACAAGAAAAATAGACACAACACGTCGGGTACAAAGTAAACGCAGAGGGGCGTTCCGTGAATAATATACAAATTTAGGGAAAGCTCGCCTCACACATCATCCATCAAACTTAAATTCCACTTCGAAGAAAACTTTAGGCGTATATATACGAGTTTTATTGCTATGCATGCTATTAGTCGGCGGGGCGGAAGACCACTCCATTATCCCGTGTGTTTACGGAGGCCGAAAGAGGCCAACAACAAGCGCTGCCTCAAAACAACCATTTTGCTGATTAGAGCAGAATAGTGACGTTGGCAGTTCATTTTTCAGCGCTGCCCGAACCAGCGGGCGATACGCAGACGAGCTCGCGCTGCTAGTGCTGCATCTAATGAGCAATGGCGGCTTTCGTTCGCAGCGTTCGCATAATCCATTCGCAGATAGCATCATTAATTACGTGTTCGGCTCCTGGGGATATGAGGTATGCCTTCCCCCCGTCATCCCACCCCCACCTCACCCCCGTACAACTACCGTATACTCGTCGTCGTTGTGTCGAAGCGCCGTTTGCTGCCGCGAAGTTGCGAGCTGCCAACACCACTCGCAAAATTCACAACTTAATTAAGCGGTGGCGCTGCGCTTCGGCCTTACCCAAAAGCTTCTGATTGATCCCTTGTCAGGCGCCGGACTAATGACGCATTAGCACGCTGTCACTCGGCGTAATGATTGGTTTGTTAAAAAGCGCGAGCGGCATTCAACTGCACTGCTACCTGTTGAGAGGGAGGGAGTGTGCGTAAACTGCAGGGTGTCTGTTAGATTGTTACGGCCCCGAGTTTTGTGAGCCTGCCGACAGTCAGGCAAGCCCTTTAGAATTTATCATTCTTTTTCCCTTTCGCATCTTGATAAGTTTTGCAGCCTATTATGAATATCACGGAGAATAACAGCGCGCGGGTTTTCTAGTTCTTTCTCATTATCCGCGAAAGACACTGCGGTTCTTTCTGGATAGCAATGCCGCTTAAAGGTCAATTCAAGGGACTCATACTTGTTTGTTACCGTAAATCGCCTATTAATAGCCCTGGCAAAGCCACTTACAGGGAAAATCAGGAAAATCACACTTGTGTATTACCGTTAATCGCCTATTCACAGCCCTGGTAAAATAGCTTAAAAGTCAAATCAAAGATATCACACTTGTTTATTACAGTAAATTGCCTATTAACAGCCCTGACGAAGGCACTTATAGGGAAAATCAGGGAAATCACACTAGTATATCACAGTAAATCGCCTATTAACAGCCCTGGCAAAGCTACGGCCCACCCCCTAAAATGCTTTGAGGTCAGAAATCGTGAAATTACGTAGCACGCCCCCCCCCCCCATCCGAAGGGGGAAAGGGGCCTGCAACTAGATTATTTCACAATTTCTGACGTTAAAGGGGGATTGCCACCAGATGACAGGCTGCAGCATCTCTATAGCCATTTACCGTTATCTAGTTCTGTCTGGTCCTTACTTTCAACAAGCGAAGGAACACACAAATAAAGTTCTGTCTAATTGCCTCCGAAATATACATTACCTGGTTGTCTCAGTCATTCTCTACCAAAACCATTGTGTCACAATCCTTCGTCTAGGCCTTCGAGCAGCTTCCCAGGCTGACATTCTTAACACTGCTGCTAACACACTCTGCAAAAGATTGGCTACAGAATCATATCAACTTGAGACAAAATGATTAGCCTTCCTTCCAGGACAAGTGTTTCAGAAGGCCTGTTTCGGCACGTTCCAGTCTGAGTCTATGAACTGGCTTACCAAGGCTTTGTTTAATTCCTCCCATCTCCTTCACGATGTGGCTTTGGATGCTGTACCAAACCACACAGACTCAACTCACCATGATCTTTGAAACCAACTCTCCATGTGTCTGACACGCTCATCCGAGGTCTTATTCCTTAATTAGCACCTCATCTAGCTGTAGCTCATAAGCCAAAACTTCCTCGTCCCCAAACCCCAATTGTTTCTTAAAACATTCTCTCGGCCAGAACCAAAAGAAACCTGGCACACTCCTAACCCCGAGAAACCTGTTCCTAACCCCGAGGAAAATTATGATTTTCCAACCCTGCTTCTTTGGAAACTCGGCCCTTTCGAGTAAGGAACTCCAGCCGGGAACGCCGCCGGACCCCAGTATGCACCTCAACCCCGGATCGACAAACACGACACCAATCTCCCAGACCTAAGCAGTGATCTCAACCCTATCAACGACATTCACCTTTCTGCTCTTCTAGTGGGAGGTCGCCTGCACCACATCCTACCAGCCTAACAAAGGGTAACCTCAGGCAATTTTGTGGTTTCAATCATTCACAACGGCTACCTACCGGTAGTCTCCAGAAATCCACAACTTCTTTCTCCCCCTCCATGGTAGTTCACCCCTGCACTCTGCCAACAGTTGTCAGAAAAAATATGTACCCTTCTTCTCAAGAAAGCCATGCCCCTTCTCCCAGGGTTTTACATCACGATTTTCCTCTGTCCAAAGAAAACGGCCGCGACAGACTAATATTTAACCTTCGACCTCTCAACAAGCACATAAAAAACTCCCATTTCAAAATGGAAACCTTCGAATCTGTCTGTCATTCCCTTCACAAATGCGATGGGATGGTCTCCATCGACGAAAAAGATGCATATCTTCATGTGCCCCTTCGTGCATCGGGGTGCCACATGTTCCGTTTCATCAACAACAACGAGTTTCTACGAGTTTCTATGTTTACGAGCTTCTATGCCTACCCTTCGGCCTCAATACTACCCCACACATTTCTACAACAATAATAAAACCAGTCCTGGCTCTCCTTCACCAGCACCAAGTGTCCACCAGCACTTACCTCGGCAGTTGGCTACTTCCCCACAATACCCCGGGTCCGGTCCTACAAAACCTTTGCTTCACCATTCGCCTCCTTCAAAACCTCGGCCTCATCATCAACAACAGCAAGTCCCGTTTCATTCCTTCACAGTCCTTCATTTTTGTCTGTGTTTCTTTTGACCTAGCCACAGCTACCATAATGCCTTCCGTCGAACGAATCTCCAACGTCATAACCTCAATCGACGATTTCTTGCTACTCTCTTCCTATACACTTCAGATCTCAACTCGATCATCGGCAAAATCGCCTCACTGGCATCCCTTGTCCTACATGGGAAGTGGATGGTTCGACCACTCCATCATTTTCACATTGATGAATGGGGACCCACCCCCCTTCATCTCAGCAATGCAGCTTCACGAAACGTTTCGCCGTTGCCATACTACTTCGGTGGGCAGACGTTCTTAACCCTGTCTCAAGGAGTACCACTTCAAGAACCTTTGCCAGATCTACATCTCGTAATGGATGCATCTCTTCATGGATGGGGAACCCATATCACGGATCACCAGATCTCCGGAACATGGCCCCCATTTGAGAACAGCCACATAAACATACTCGAATTTTGAGCCATCCTTCTCGTTCTGCAGCACTTTTGATCTCTAGTGTCAGGATAAGTAGTTTCAGTCCATATAGATATTGCCTACCTCCTGAAAGGCGGAGAGACAAAGTCTGGCAACCTACACAGCCTGACATCAGACATTTTTCTGTTCTGCATTTCGACAGGGACAACGCTTCTACCGACACGCATACCAAGGAATCACAATGTCATTGTCAACATCTGGGGGAAGCCCATGCTCGGCCTCTCTGCCACGAGGTACAATGCCAAGTTTCGCCACTTCATCAGTCCAGTCCCAGACAGTCTGTTCTGTGCAGTAGACACACTGACTTTCCCACGAGATAAACTGTCTGTCTATCCCCCCCCCTTTATGCTACTTCCCCTCGCCCTACAGAAGATGGTCAATCTTCGAGCCTTTTCGTCTAATAGCTCCAAATTGTCCAGCCGCCAGTTGGTTCCCTCTACTACTAAATCTCCTGGTCAACCTGCCTCGTCGACTCGATATTCCTGACCTTCTCTCCCAACATTGAGAAACACAGTTTCACCTCTGACTTCGCTCGCTACAACTGCATGGGTGATTACTATCATCAAACTGCTCATGACGGCAGGCGTTTCTACTGAACAGGCGTCCAGCATTGCCAACAAAGCGCTCCAATCTTCAACTAACTGCATCTATAACAGCCACTGACTCCACTGGTTTCATTGGTGTAACTTGCAACAGATTGAGCCAGTCCATCTCACTCTAACACAGTTTTTAGACTTCATTTCCGACCTCTTCAGAAGGGGGCTTGAAAGGTTCTGCAATCTTAATCTACCAATCAGCCTCAACATGGTTTTCAGGGCGGCCAACAACCAACACCTTCTCGATGACTTTCGCATCTCTGCGCTGATAAAATCCTTCAAACTTGAACGACCCGTAACCCGACGGCAATTTACAGATTGGAACCTGTCTATTGTCCTAAATCACTTAATGAGTATTCCCTTTGAACCCTTATCAGGATGTTACATCAGTTTTCTAACCTGCAAAACTGCATTTCTACTGCTTGGGGGCAGGCATTCGTTGCAGCGAGATCAGGCTCTGTCTTCCGCCCCAGCCGACTGCTTTTTTCTCAATGACTTTAAAGGAGTTACGTTAGCCCCTCGACCCTCATTCCGAACGAAAACGCAGAAACCATCTGAATGTTCTCACCCCTTTATTATCCCTTCCCTTATTAATATTTTGGGGAATGAACCTGAGCGTTACCTCTGCCCAGTTCGGGCACTACGTGTTTACTTACAGAAGACTGATTCCCTTTGGAAAGGGCCCACTCAGCTCTTTTTTCCCTTCGCTAGACCCTATGGTAAATGATAGCCCCATGGATCAAGACGGTCACCACCAGCGCCTATAACGGCATAGACATGAATTGCTCTGCCAACAACATATGCGTAACCAGGGAGCTTGGATTATACGTAGCTTTGATAGGGTGGCCCCACTCGGTGAACGCGTCTGAGCTATAGCACAGCTTTTTCTCGTGGTAAGGTATACATGGGCGAGATTCAGTTAGTGACGTTTTTGCTCCCAAACCAATCCTCGAAGCAGACGACGCTCGGTTTTTCGAAACCAACAAAAAGGTTTGTTTTAACTAGCCAGTAGTTTTAAACGAAATTAATGAATAATTATGAAATATCTGATCGCTCAATCTTTGCTGAACGTTAACTTACACATTATTAAAACAAAATGAAAAATTCTTACCAGATCACCCGAGACGAGAGTAGCTGACGTAGGCCTAACCAAAACGGACCAAAACGTAGGCCTTTTGGCGTTGAAACCAAAACAATGGCATGTGTTTACGATGCTCAAACGTTGCGATTTTGAGTCGCATTGTCGATTGTGCTGGTAGGTTATTGCACTTTAAAACAATTTAAGCAATTGGAGCGGTCCGGCTTACGTTTGATGATGCGTACTCGTCCGTTTGTTAGTCCAATTTTGTGTTGATTCATCGGAAAAAGCAAAAGCCAATGAGATGCAAGAATCTGTAAAATGGCGCGAAAAATGGGAGCAAAACGTCAGACGCGTTTGAAGTTTGCAAAGCAGCTACCAAAATGTCGCACGGTTTCTCGCGGTGCAGCGTAATAGTAAGTGGGTCCACCCTATCAAAGCTACATGTAATCCAAGCTCCCTGTGCGTAACCACCCACGACTTAGAGCCATTCCATACCCTGGACCTATCACAGTAATTTCCCTATTTTTTTAACATCCTTGAAGCTGCTGCATGGCGAAGCACTACTGTGTTCACATCTGACTATTTTCGTGATATGTCTCACCAGGCCAATGGATTATACCGCCTAGGCCCGTTTGTGGCAGCTAGACGTGTGCTTTTAAACACCTAAAGCATTGTCGAACGTCGCCTGGGACACAGGACATCCCCATGAACGTTTTGAAGTTTCACAACTTTTGGGGGAGTCAGCCCGCAACCCAAGGGATATTCGTCCGGTGGTGCCCTTTACCTCAGTGACGAGGTCTACTGGAATACTAATATTCCAGGTAATGTATATTTTCGGCGGCAATTAGAAACATCAATTTACCAGTGGCACCTGGTTGAAATTGATTTCTATTGCTTAACCGAAAGTATACATTACCTGACGCCCTCCCTTCCTCTCCTCAGCGTCACCACTGGGGCGTATTGCTGACGAAAAGATGCTGGTACACGCTCACAAGCGTTTATATAGAGGCGTGCGCATGCCCACGAGGGCTTGTGGGACCGGCGGCTCTATATCTTTAATCTCAAGGGGCAAAGCATTCAGAAAAGGAGAATGCTAATATGCCAGGTAATGTATATTTTCGGTTAGGCAATAGAAACCAATTTCAACCAGGTGCCACTGGTAAACTGATGTGTTTATTAATAATAATATTATAATAATAGGTTTATCAGCAATCGGCCTGAAGTTCTGTACGAACTTGTTTGTGACGGATTACAACATAAAAAAATGCAAGGACATGATGCGAGGAAAAAAAACCAGAAATATGGTGTTTAAACAGTGAGACAGTTTGAAAGCAAAGCAGTAATGAAACAAACAAGCCACATGCCTCATTAATTATTGAGGTAAAGTTGGTGCGTCCACGTGCACCAGGGAGTATCCGGCAAAGTTAAGCCTAACGACATCACGGGCGCTTTTTTCCAATTATCGACCGTTTTGAAACGCAGATTTTGAACCGCTAGATGGGCGCCATCTAGTGACAATGATGTCGTTAACTTTGACCGCTTGCTCCCTGGTGCACGTGGACGCACCAATTTTACACTCAATTGTTAAGAAGCCACGTTCCTTGTTTGCTGTGCAGAAAGAGAAATTTCTTTGCGCATTCCTTCGCTTGTTGAAATGTTGATAGATAGTAGACGGTTGTAGACGCTGCAGCCTGGGTATTTATGGAGTTTAAGCGAACCACTCCAAATCACTCAGTTTTTTTACTAATCGACGCATATCATCATCTTCTTGTCAAATCACATTAAAACACCGGTTAGGGAAACGTGTTTTAAGGTGTAAAAAAAAACATTGAAAACACGTAAAACGATAGTTACGATAGTGTTGAAGCGCCGGCCATATCGCAGGAGACAGAGTAACGAGAAAATCTGATTTCATCGCAATGAAAGGAGACGGAAATTACCTAACCTAACCTAACCTAACAAACCTAACCTACCTAACCTAACCTAAAAAAAATAACACCAAAAAACGCAGACAGCATAGTTTGAAACATTATACTTTCCGTTTTCGCGATGCCAACTTTTCGTGGTACTCTGAATCCCGGAACATGGCCGCCGCTTTACACGGCCGGGCCCACCGTGTTACGTGGTTAATAAACGTGTTTGGAGAGCTAAAAAACGTGTTCACATAACCAAAAAAACATTCCCCCCCATTTTTGTAACGTGAAATGAGAAGAGGATGAAGATTTAGGTCGGTACGTACCAAAATTGATCGATTTATCGTGGTTCGCTTAAATTCCATAATTACCGCAGCCTGTCATGCAGTGAATATGCACTTTAAAACAATTTAGATTGTATAGTTTTTCTGCTAGAAATTGACTAAAAGCTTCATACATTCAAGGAAATCCACATTTTATCTCCTTAAATCGTGGTTTTTCTGTACCAAAATTAACTGAAGGCTATAAAGCAAAGTAGCATAAGTAAACTAATAAGCTTAAATTCCTGAACAAATGAGAATAAAGGCACTGCGTTAATGCTAGCCCTAATCCAGATTACGTATACGTGAATGATCGCATAAGCACCGAATTTTTCCGGATGAAGTTAGGCCTAAACACCCTCCCTGCAAGGTTCGAATTATAACTTTGTAATGGTTCACCCCCTTTTTTTAATCGAATTAATTTTAACAGCCCCTGGACGTTTAATAAGGGATTTACGATGCAATAATAGGCCCTTTTTATTTTTTTAATAATTTCTTAAGGAGAAAAAGCTGATTGATTGATTGCGGAACATTAACCTGATAAGATTATCAGTCCTTGAAACCAAAACAAACAACGCACTCAGTGTACTTTGGGATGCAATCAGTGTAAAAACTGTGTCTGTCTCGTCGGTTTCGACCTTTCGTATTGCTTGATGAGGAACCGCTTCACGTTTTCTGAAACGTCCTTTACTCCCGGACACATAATGACCCCCCCCCCCCCACTCCATTCCTTCTTCCCAGTGGGAATTGTGTTTGGTTCCAAGCCCTTCCGTCTCCTTAAAATATACATTAAAAAAAATTTAACGGCATGTGGGCCGCTTGTGGCAGTCAACCCACCCTGTTCTATCAGGCTGGCCTTTGATATATATATTTTATTATTATTATTATTTTTTAATTGATGACAAATCTTACTATCTGGGTGCGTTGGCTTTTTAGTAGTCACCGTAACATATCTTGCAATATTTTACCGATGTTTATACTTTTTAATAGTACAGCTTCTGTTTAGGCCTTTTAACACTTTTCACACCCTCCCCGTTTGGCGATACCATAGGGCCCTTAAGTCCCTGGCAGGTCTAACCTTGGTGGTAAGGCATTCGTGTCCCCTAACCTCTTACCATTACTATAAATGTTAATGACACTGATAAATACAATTCGGCACTGCTCAAGCTTTGTATTGCTGATCACTACGGTGTTGCCCTTAAAATAGAACTGCCCGATTCTAGGAAAACCAGCGATCCGGCTGGAAATCGGAAAGCTGTTCATACTATTGACTATGATAAATTCATTGAAAGCCTTAGTAATGTTGATTGGACCTTTGTTTTAAGGGAAACTGATGTAAATATTGCTATGTCATTATTTGTTGACATTCTTCAAATTAATTTAAAGAATGCTACTTACATAAAAACCATTTCTGCTAAACAATGCAAGATCAATCCATGGATGACCACTGCTATTTTACAATCAATTCGGATTAAAAATAAACTTTACAAAACCTTGAAAAAAAATCCGGAAAACCAGAGCCATCGCGATGAATTTGTTAAGTACAGAAACATTCTTAAAAAACTTATTAGTGAAGCTAAGGAGAAGTATTTTTGGGGGCGGATGGCCAACGCCAAAAATGACTGTCGAAACCAGTGGCAGATCATTACTGAAATAACCCGATCGAAAAAAAGTGTCAGCTCCTTCCCTAATGAACTTATTGTAAAAGGAGCACCAGTTTATTTAGATCTTGCACCTAAAAACTACACCAATCAATTTAATGATTTTTTCGCAAACATTGGGAAGAATTTGGCAAA